>JAAGEH010000366.1:1400582-1453721 GCA_011751065.1 Lasiurus cinereus
CACAGTGAAAATGCCGAGACAAGGGAAGGGATTACAAGCAAAAGAAATGGAGGAAAAAAAACGACTGGATATAGAGTTCAAAACCACGCTTATAAGGTTTTGCAAGAATATGCTAGAAAAGATGGATAAATTTAGTGAGACCCAAGAGAAGATGATAAAGACACTGACTGAAATGAAAACTATTATGCAGAGTACTAACAGCAGACTAGAGAAAGGCAAGGATCAAGTCAAAAATTTGAAATATAAAGAAGCAGAAAACATTCAACTGGAAAAGCAAGAAGAGAAAAGAATCCAAAAATGTGAAGATAATGTAAGGAGCCTCTGGGACAGCTTCAAGCGTACCAACATCAGAATTGTGGGGGTGCCAGAAGAAGAGAGAGAGCAAGATACTGAAAACCTGTTTAAAGAAATAATGACTGAAAACTTCCCACATCTGGTAAAAGAAATAGACTTACAAGTCGAGGAAGCACACAGAACCCCAAAGAAAAGGAACCGAAAGAGGACTACACCAAGACACATCATAATTAAAATGCCAAGAGCAAAAGACAAAGAGAGAATATTAAAAGCAGCAAGAGAAAAACAGTTTATTACCTACAAGGGAGCACCCATCCGACTGTCAGCTGATTTCTCAACAGAAACGATGCAGGCCAGACGGGAGTGCCAAGAAATATTCAACGTGATGAACAACAAGAACCTACAACCAAGAATAATCTATCCAGCAAAGCTATCGTTCAGAATTGAAGGGCAGATAAAGACCTTCACAGAGAAGAAAAAGCTAAAGGAGTTCATCAACTCCAAACCAGTATTATATGAAATGCTGAAAGGTACCCTTTTAGAAGAGGAAGAAGAAAAAGGTAAAAGACAAAAAATTATGAACAACAAATACACATCTGTCAACAAGTGAATCTAAAAAATTAAGTGAATTAAAAATCTGATCAACAGAATAAACTGGTGAATATAATAGAATCAGGAGCACAGAAAGGGAGTAGACTGATAATTCTCAGGAGGACAAAAATCATAAAGCATCAAACAGACTGTGAAATTATAGCAGAAAGATTAAAGTTAGGTGAGGTAAATAAGTGATCAATCAAAGGACTTGTATGCATGCTTATAAACATAACCAATGATCACAGACACTGGGGGGTCGGGGTATGCCTGGGAGGGAGGGGGGGCAATGGGGAGATATGTATAAAAAATTAATAAAAATTAAAAAAAAAAAAGAAAAAAAAAAAGATTAAGAACAAGGCACAGATGCCTACTTTTATGACTCTAACTCAACAAAAATCTCCCAGCAGCCCTGTTTATTGTGGGTCAGTTGGTTGAACATCTTCTCGTGCACCAAAATTTGGAGTCCTCCCCAAGACCAGTTTGGTTCAGTGGATAGAGCATTACCATGGAGACTGAAAGGTTCCAGGTTCAATTCTGGTCAAGGGCATATACCTTGGTTGTTGGCACATCCCCAGTGCGGGGTGTGCAGGAGGCAGCTGATTGATGTTTCTAGTTCTCTGTCCCTCTCCCTTCCTCAATAAAAATTAAAAAAAAAAAAAATCTGGAGTCCTTGCCAGGTCAATTGGATAAGAAGAAAAAAAAAGAGTAAAGGCATCAAAATAATGAGAGAAGAAAATAAAATTATCTCTACAGATGACATGATCTTTTATGTAGAAAACATACAAGCAATTTCAGAATACAAAAACATGCAAAAATCCATCCAGGCCCATGTGACTCAGTGGTTGAGCATTGATCTATGAATCAGGAAGTCATGAAGTTTAATTCCCAATCAGGGCACATGCCCAGGTTGCAGACTTGATCCTCAATAGAAGTTGTGTAAGAGGCAGCCTATCAATGATTCTCTCATCATTGATGTTTCTATCTCCCTTTCTCTCCCTCTCCTTTCCTCTCTGAAATCAATAAAATCATTTTTATCATTTTTAAATGCAAAATTCAATTGCATTTCTATACAATAATGAACAATCCAAAAATATTAAAGCAATTCATTAAAAGAAATACATAAAAATAAACTAAACAAAAACGTTCAAACACTTGCACAATGAAAACTAAAAACTAGTCCTGAAAGAAACTGAAGATACAAATAATTGGAAAGAAATCCCATGTTCATGTATTACATGATAACCATTACTAAAAAGACAATACTACTGCCAAAACCAGTTTGGCTCAGTTGATAGAGTGTCGGCCTGTAGACTGAAAGGTCCCAGTTGTACCTAGGTTGCAGCTAATAGATGTTTCT
Source organism: Lasiurus cinereus (assembly GCA_011751065.1). Taxonomy (NCBI): domain Eukaryota; kingdom Metazoa; phylum Chordata; class Mammalia; order Chiroptera; family Vespertilionidae; genus Lasiurus; species Lasiurus cinereus. The sequence goes on from JAAGEH010000366.1 coordinate 1,402,828, forward strand.
AACTTTCTATCCCTCTCTCTTCCTTTCTATAAAAAAAATCAATAAAATAAATAAATTAATATATATATTTATTTATATATATATTTATATATTATATATATATATATATATATATTACCTTGAGAGCACACTACAGATTCAATACAATCCTTATCAAGACCCAAAGTATGTCTTGGAAGAGTGGAAATCTCATCCTGAAATCCACATGAAACATTAAGGGACAAAAATCTTGAAAAAGAAAAAAAGACAAGAGGAGGGTCTCAGAATTCCTGATTTCAAAACTTTCTACTGGGAGAACCAAGATGGCGGCATAGGTAAACAGCTATTCTTAGTGCCTCTCACACCACATCAAAATTACAACTGCCACCCAGAACCGCGGGAAAGCTGGCTGACCGGAAGTTCCACAACTAAAGAGGTGAAGAAAGCACATTTGGACTGGTAAGAGGTGCTGAGGCATGGAAAATGCTGGCATCTGGATGTGCTACTCTTTTAATCAGGAGGGAGAAACAAGCTCCCAACTGCTCTGAACTCCAGTTCCAGGGAAGACTATGTGGGATCCAGACACATATGGGGAAACTGGATTGTCTGGCATCGGACAGGAACATGAGGGCAGCATTCTCTCAGAGGTGTTGGCAGCAATCATTGTTCCTGCACAGGGGCGAGGGGCGCAGAGACCCAGGGACCTCTCAGGTACAGGGCTGTTTACTTCCACCCTGGTGCTGCCCAGAGATGCTGCCCCACCCAATTTACAACCCCACCCACGCTGTGCACAATGGCTTTTGCATATGAATGGCCAGTACTTTCTCCAACTAAAACCTGTCAAAATGCAGGTGGATCAGAGAGCCCCAAAGCTTCCAAAAGAAGGCCCGGGTCCCAGCAGCAGCTGTCTGTCAGCTGGGCCTCATCTGGGTACTTCCGCATACAAAGAGGAAGAAACTACAGATATTTCTATAGCTACTGCGAGGCGGCCCCAGACAGTGGCTGACTTTGCACCTCTTTGGAGATCCAAGAGCCAGTGTACCCAGTGATCACAGTGAGATGATACTGAATTACAACTCTTCACATCCATAAGCGACACACTCAAGGGGCAGACTCAGTGAGTGTCAAAGCCTCACTGAAGCAAGTCCTGCCCCATAAGGGTGTCTGTCTCCTGTGCAACAGATCTTCCATTATCGACACAGCTGTTCATCACAGCCAATTGGCCTGGAGGTCAATTCCTCCCAGTGATACCAACAGCAATCAAGGGTTAACTACAGCAAGACTGCAAACACAACCCACAAAGGTGTGCACCAAGAGCATCAACCTAAGGTGACTTGAAAGACTGAGCCACTGGGCCATACAGGACACCTAGCACATAAGGCCTCTCTTATCAACTCAAGGAGACTTAGCTGCTAGCCAGTACATAGAAACAAACACAAGGAAGCAACCAAAATGCAGAGACAAAGAAACAAGTCACAAATGAAAGAAATGGATGAAAGCAAAATACAGGATATAGACTTCAAAACTACATAAGCATACTCAAGAATCTTCTAGAAACCTCCAAGAAACTTAGTGAGATCTTCAAGGATATGAAAAAAGACCAATCAGAAATTAAGCAAAACTGACTGAAGAATAATATACAGAGATTCAACAGCAGACTACAGGATTCCAGGAAACAAGTCAAAGATTTGAAATATGAGAAAGCAAAAAACACCCAAACAGAAAAACAAAAAGAAAAAAGAATCCAAAAATATGAAGATAGTGTAAGGAGTCTCTGGGATAACTTCAAATGTACCAATGTCCACAGTATGTGGGTGCCAGAAGGAGAGAGCAAGATGTTGAAAACCTATTTGAAGAAATAATGACAGAAAATTTCCCCTACCTGGTGAAAGAAATAGACTTACAAGTCCAGGAAGTACAGAGAACCCCAAACAAAAGGAATCCAAAGAGAATCACACCAAGACACATCATAATTAAAATGCCAAGGGCAAAAAACAAAGAGGATCTTAAAAGCAGCAAGTGAAAACAGTTAGTTACCTACAAGGGAGTACCCATATGACTGTCAGCTGATTTCTCAACATAAACTATGTAGGCCAGAAGAGTGGCAAGAAATATAAAAAGTGATGAGTAGCAAGAACCTACAACCAAGATTACTCTATCCAGCAAAGCTATCATTTAGAATTGAAGGTCAGAAAAAGAGCTTCACCGACAAGAAAAAGCTAAAGGAGTTCAACAACACCAAATCAGTATTATATGAAACTAGAGGCCTAGTGCATGAAATTCGTGCATGGGGGAGGGGGTTGTCCCTCTGCCCAGCCTGTACCCTCTCCAATGTGGGACACCTAAAGGGATGTCCAACTACCCTCTCACAATCCAGAACTGCCAGCTCCCAACCGCTCGCTTGCCTGCTTGCCTGCTTGCCCTTAACCGCTTCTGCCTGCCAACCTGATCACCCCCTAATCACTCCCCTGCCAACTGATCAACACCTAACTGCTCTCCTGATGGCCCGATTGGACCTAACCGCCTTCCCCTATCGGCCTGGTCACCCCTAACTGCCCAACCGTATAGGCCTGGTCCCCCCAACTGCCCTTCCCTGCAGGCCTGGTCCCCCCAACTGCCCTTCCCTGCAGGCCTGGTCCCCACCAACTGTCCTCCCCTGCAGGCCTGATCGCCCACAACTGCCCTCCCCTGCTGGTCATCTTGTGGCAACCATCTTTGACCACATGGGGGCAGCCATCTTGTGTGTTGGAGGGATGGTCTATTTGCATATTACCTCTTTATTATATAAGAGGATGCTGAAGGGTATTCTCTAAGAAAAGGAAGAAAAAGGTAAAGATAAAAAATTATGAACAACAAATACATATCTATCAACAAGTGAACCTAAAAATCAAATGAATAAAAAACCTGATGAACAGAAAAGACTGGTGAATGTAATAGAATCAAGGGCATAGAAAGGGAGCAAATTGACAATTCTCAGGTGGAAGGAGTTGTGGGGAATGCAGGAAGAGATTGGACAAACAGCTTACACCTATGGCTGACGTCATTGGGGGTGGGGGGAGGAGAAGGCCTAGAGTGGGGTGGGAACCAGGTGGAAGGCAGCTATGGGGGAAAAAGAGGAACATCTGTAATCATCTGAACAATAAAGATTTAAGTAAAAAAAAAAAAAAAGAAAACTTTCTACCAAGCTACAGTAAGTCAAAACACCATGACACTGGCATAAAGACAGATACTAGTATACAGACAAATGGCATGAAATACAAAGCCCAGAAACACTTCCTAAGATATTTGGTCAAACGATTTAATAAGAATGCTAACACCATTAAATTAGTAAAGGTCAATCGTTGCAACAAAAGAATTCATTAGGTCCCTTACCTTATACCACATACAAAAATTAAGTCAAAATAGATTAAGTCAAAAATTAAGTCAAAAAGACTTATATTTAAGAACTTAAAACTATAAATACCTTTTAGTAGAAAACAGAGGAAGTGTCATGACATTGGATTTGGCAATGATTTCTTGGATGGATATGACATCAAAAGCAACAAAAGAAAAAATAAACTAGACACCAAATTTCAAAAATTTTGTGCTGAGGTAGTCGATTTGTTGCATTGGCCTGACTCTTCCCATCCTGTTGCTTCCCCTGTACAGTGCTCACCTGCTGGCAGGATGGCCCACAAGCAGATCTACTACTTGGACAAATACTTCAACTAGTACTACAAGTGGTGGCATGTCATGTTACCCAGAGAACTTTCTAAGCAAGTATCCAAAAATCATTCTGATGTCAGGAGAGGAGTGGAAGAGACTTGGTGTCCACCAGAGACCAGGCTGGGTTCATTACATGATTCATGAGCCAGAACCACATATTCTTCTCTTTAGATGACCTCTTCCAAAAGATCAACAAAAATGAAGTATAACTGTGAATCGTCAATTAAACTGACATGTGATTATAAAGTAGCATTCATTGAATAGTTAAAAATGTACAAATCATTTATCTATACCTGAGCACAAGCTGAATTCTTCACAGCAAGAGAGCTCAATTAAATGCAACTACAATATGTTACTGTAAGGTGTTTAAGATAAAATTTCTTCTATTTACTTTTTCTTTTAATATACGTGCCTGGTTGACATTAACCATTACTTAAGTTTAAAGTTTGTTATGTTTTGCATTTAAAAAAAAAGCTTGAGCTGAAAGAAAAATATTGACAGATAAGAATACTCTCCCCAACCAAGTTTTCCTTCAAAATTGAAGAAAATAATTTTCCAGAAAAACAAATATTAAAGGAATTCATCATTAATCCAGCCTTGTAAGAAATGTTAAAGGAAACTGGTTCAACCTGAAAGAAAGGACACTAGTTAGTAACAGAAAAACATACAAAAGTAGAAAGCTGGAAAAAAAATTTTAACTTTTGCTCAAAGAACACTGTATCAGAGAATGGAAGACAACCCACAGAAATAGAGAAAATATTAGCAAACAAATATCAGATAAGGGATTAATATATCCAGAGTATGTAAAGAATTCTTACAACACAACAACAAAACAAAAATGGGCAAAAGACTTAAACAGATACTTGCCCAACCACAAAGAAAATATAAAAATGACCAATAAGCAGAAGAAAAGATGCATAACATCATTAGAGAAATTCAAATTAAAAAAAAATATCTCACATCCCTTAGGATGGCTACTATCAAAACAAAAGCAACTACACCAAAACTACAACTAAGAGACAAAACAACTATCCCTCAGAACCACGGGAAAGCTGGCGGAGTGGAAGTTCTACAACCAGAAGGAAAAAAAAAAGTGCATCCAGATGTGGTAGGACATGCAGAGGCTCAGAAAGGCAGAGGTACTTAGACGCGCACAAATCAGGCTGGCGTGCGAGCACTGTTGTTTTTCAATTGGGAGGGAGTTACAAGTTCCTCTCTGAACTCCAGTTTCTGGCGAGATTCTGGGGACCCAGAATCATACAGGGAGAAACTGGACTGTCTGCCATTGGGTCAGAAAGGGAAGGTGGCTCTCTTGCAGAGTTGCGCACTAGAATCATTGTTTACTGCACTAGGGCATGGGACAGAAGACACTGAACAGAACGGGGTAGCGAGGGTTGACTGGCAGCCATTGCTGTTTGCCACGCCCTAGCCTAGAGACTCCCTGAGACCTCGCCCAGTACAATTTATAAACCCACCCAGCTGTGCAGCAACTTTTTTTTTTTAATATATTTTATTGATTTTTTACAGACAGGAAGGGAGAGGGATAGAGAGTTAGAAACATCAATGAGAGAGAGACATCGATTAGCCGCCTCCTGCACACCCCCTACAGGGGATATGCCCGCAACCAGGATACATGCCCTTGACAGGAATCAAACCCGGGACCCTTTAGTCCACAGGCCAACGCTCTCTCCACTGAGCCAAATCGGTTTCAGCTGTGCGGCGACTTTTGCATATGAATGGCCTACGCTTTGGCAGCTTAACCTAACAAATTGCAACTGGGTGAGACAATTCCAAAACTTCCAAACTCCAAGCAAAGAGGAGAAATCTGCAGAGCTCCCTGTAGCTCCTGCTGGGTGGCCTCAGACACTAGTTGACTTGCATCTCCTTGGAGATCCAGGAATCAGTGTACCTAGAGGTCAGTGTGAGAAGACACCAGATTTCAACTCCTCACATACATAAGTGACACACTCAAGAGGCAGACTCCGTGAGCACCAAAGCCCCACTGAAGCAAGTTCTGCCCCATAGGAGTGCCTCCAGCACAGCAGTTCTTCCATTAATAGACACAGCTAATCAATTGGCCTCATAGTCAATTGGCCTGAAGGTTAATTTCTCCCAGTGTACCAATAGCAATCAAGGCTTAACTACAATTGAACCCAGCCCATAAAGGGGTGCACCAAGAGTGTCCACCTCAGGTGATTGGAGAGGGGGAGCTACTGGGCCCTAAGGACAACTAGCACACAAAGCCACTCCATCAACACTGGGAAGGAGCCAAAATACGGAGACCAAGAAACATGTCACGATTGAAAGAAATGGAGGAAAGCAAACGACTGGACATAGAATTCTAAACCACATTTATAAGGTTATTCAAGAATCTTCTACAAACCACCGACAAACTTACTGAGACCTCTGAAAAACTTAGTGAGAACTTCAAAAATCTTAATAAGAATGCCAAAAAAATGGAAAGGACCAGTCAGAAATTAAGCATGCACTGTCTGAAATAAAAAATAATATACAGAAATCCAACAGCAGACTAGAGGAGCCCAAGAATCAAATCAAAGATATGAAATATGAGGAAGCAAAAAACACCCTAACAGAATAACAAAAAGAAAAAAGAGTACAAATATGTGAAGATAGTGTAAGGAGCCTCTGGAACAACTTCAAGCGTACAAACATCAGAATTATGGAATGCCAGAAGAAGAGAGAGAGTAAGATACTGAAAACATATTTGAAGAAATAATGACTGGAATCTTTCCCTACCTGGTGAAAAGAAATAGACTTACAAGTCCAGGAAGCACACAGAATATCAAACAAAAAGAATCCAAAGAGGACCACACCAAGACACATCATAATTAAAATGCCAAGGGCAAAAGACAAAGGGAGAATCTTGAAAGCAGCAAAAGAAAATCAGTTAGTTACCTACAAGGGTGTACCTATACGACTGTCAGCTGATTTCTCAATAGAAACTATGCAGGCCAGAAGGGAGTAGCAGGAAATATTTAACGTGATGAATAGCAAGAACCTACAAGCAAGAGTGCTCTACCCAGCAAAGCTATCATTCAGAATTGAAGGTTAGATAAAGAGCTTCACAGATAAGAAAAAGCTAAAGGAGTTCATCACCACCAAACCAAGATTATATGAAATGCTGAAGGGTTTTCTTTAAGAAGAGGAAGAAGAAAAAGGTAAAGATAAAAATTATGAACAACGAAGTGATAACAAATATATACCCATCAACAAGTGAATCTAAAAATCAAGTGAAGAAAAAAATCTGAATAGAATAATCTGGTGAATATAATAGAATTAGGGGCATAGAAAGGGAATGGACTAACAATTCTCGGGAGAAAGGTGGAGTGAGGAGTGCAGGAAATGATCAGACAAAAATCTTACACTTATGGACGAGAACAGTGGCAGGTAGTAAGGGTATGGAGTGGGGGGGAAATCAGGTGGAGGGGAGCTATGGGGGGGGTGGAACATCTGTAATAAACTGAACAATAAAGATTTTTAAAAAATAAATAAAAGAAGTAAAAAAAACACAAAAGCAATAAGGTTAGTGAGGATCAAGTGAAAGGTTGGTTGGTTTGTTGTTTGAAAAACATGATCCCTTGTGTACTGTGGGTGGGGATGTAAAAAGATGCAGCAGCCATTGAAAACTACATGGAAGTTACCCAAAAAATTAAAAATTGAATGATCGTAAGATCCAGCAATCCCACTTCTGGTATGTATCCAAAGAACTGAAAGCAGGATCTCAAAAAAAAATTTTGCACATTTAATGTTCATAGCACCATAACTAAGAGGTAGATACAACCAAAATGTCCATGGGTGGATAAATGGAAAACAAAATGTATACACATACAATGGAAGATTATTCAAACCTAAAAAGAAAAGAAATTCTGACCTGTGCTACAACATAGATGACCTTTGAAAACATTAGGCTCAGTGAAATAAGCCAGACACAAATATGTTATGTTCCACTTATTTGAGTTACTTAGGATAGGCAAATTCATAGAGATAAAAAGGTAAAAATAGAGGTCACCAAGAGCTGGGGTAAAAGGTATTGGGCTTTATTGTCTAACTAGAAGCCTGCTGCACAAATTCGAGCACCAATGGGGTCCCTTGGTCTGGCTTGTGGGATCAGGCCAAAACCTATTCTCCGACATCCCCTGGGGGTTCCCAGATTGTGAGAGGTCACAGGTCAGACCAGGCCTAGAGGCCCCACTAGTGCACAATCGGGGCCAGGGAGGGATGCAGGAGGTGGGCCAGCCACAGAGAAACTGCAGGAGGGCTCCAGGGCATGTCTGGCCCGTCTCGCTCAGACCAAGCTAATCTACCAGTTGGAGCATCTGCCCCCTGGTGGTCAGGGCACATCATAATGAGCAGTTGAGCAGCCTTAGCATATCATTAGCATATTATGTTTTGATTGGTTGAAAAGATGACCGGACAACTGGACATAGCATATTATACTTTTATTATATAGAAAGGGTAGTTTCAGTTTGGGATGATGAAAAATTTCTGGAAAATGATTTTTGCAAAACATTTTTGAATATACCACTAAACTGTACACTTAAAATGTTAAATTTTACATTAGTATGTTTTATCAGAACTTTCTTTAAAGAAAAAAAAATAGAAGGCATCCATAAGGGGGAAATATCACAAACATACACAATGATTAACTCCAAAGAAAATATTTGCAAAGCATATCCAAAACTTAAGACAAAGAGGTCCTAGAATCAATGAGATAAAACGATTAACCAAAAACAATAAAGGGCAAAAAAGGGGAAAACAGTTCCATAGAAACGGAAGTACAAATGTTCTTAAATGTATGAAATGTTTAAGAAAAATGCATATTTACTGCCAATTTTCTCTTACCACGTGCATAAGATCACAAGATATAACTGTGTACAAAGAGCCTCATACTGCAAACAAGTATGAACTAGTACAACTTTTTTTAACTGATTTCTGAGAGGGAAAGACAGAAACACCAATGATGAGAGGGAATCATCTCCCTCTACCAGGGATCAAGCCTGCAAACCAGACATGTGCCCTTAACCGAAATCACACCTGAAACCTTCAGTCTGCAGGCCGCCCATCTATCTAACCAAATCAGCTAAGGCTAAACTAGTACAATTCTATGGAGGGCAACTGAAAAATATTTCTTTGGCCAAGAAATTCCATTTCTAGGCATCCTTCCTATAAAACATTATCTAATGTTTTTAAGAATGAAATGTAAAAAAATATACATTATAAAAAGCCTGAAACACCCTAAATGTCTCTCAAGAGACAACTGATAAAATAAATGACAAGAAAGACATACAATGAAATAGTATGAGGCCTTGTAAACAGGAGGCAGCTCTACATGTACTTAGAAATTAATATGAGGTAACCAAGATGGCAGCATAGGTAAACACCTTCACTGCTGCCTCGCACAACAATTTCAAAACTACAACTAAAAGAACAGACATCATCCAGAAGCACAGAAAAGCTGGCTGAGTGGAATTTCTACAACTAGAAGGAAAGAGAGGGGCTCACAGAGACCCAGAGGAGCTGCAAAGAGCTGAGGTACAGATGGTACACATGGAGAGAGCGGGTGTCGGAGAACCCGGCTGGCTTTCTCTGTCAGGAGACTCCCAACGGCATTGAACCCCTTATCTTACGACACTAAACCCCAGGTCCAGCCAAAACTCACACGGGGGGGGACGGGGGGGGGGGGGTTTGGACTGCGAAAAGGGAGAAGTGCATGAAAATTGGGGGGGTCGCAGGAGGGCAGAAGTTGGGTGGAACGCACAGCACTGCGCACAGAAGACCGACTGCTCATTGTGCCACTGGCTTTCACAAGAGGGCAGGAGACAAAGTATCCCAACCGCGTCACTTCTAACTCCACTAAACTCCAGATTCATATGGTCCTGGAGTGCAGGGGAGCCAGAAAGGCAGCAGTCTAGAGGCACTGCGAGAGAGCGTGCGCACAGAGGGACCTTCCAGCAATTACCCAGTCACGTGAGATTCGGGGGCTGTGGAAGGCAGGACTGACTGGAAGGCAAGGTGGTCCTTTAAGCCCTGAGACTCCAGCCATCCCAAGCTCAACAGAGAGGCTTTTGCAGTTTTGTAAGGCTGAATCCAACACAGAAGTTCTCCTGGTATAGTTAAAATGCTGGAACAAGGGAAGAGATCACAAGCAAAAGAAATGGAGGAAAACAAACGACTGGATATAGAGTTCAAAACCACACATACAAGATTTTTTAAGAATATCCTAGAAAAGATGGATAAAGTTAGCGAAAGCCAAGAGGAGATGAAAAGGAACCAACTAGAGATGAAAAAGAACCAACTAGAGTTGGAAAAGGACCAACAAGAAATTAAACATACATTGACTGAAATAAAAAATATTATAAAGAGACCTAACCTAACCCTACCTTCTAGAGGAAGGCTAGAATCAAGTCAAAAATTTGAAATATAAAGAATCAGAAAACACTCAACTTGAAAAGCAAGAAGAGAAAAGAATCCAAAAATGTCAAGATAATGTAAGGAGCCACTGGGACAGTTTCAAGCGTACCAACATCAGAATTGCATGGGTGCCAGAAGAAGAGAGAGAGCAAGATACTGAAAACCTACTTAAAGAAATAATGACTGAAAACTTCCCACATCTGGTAAAAGAAATAGACTTACAAGTCCAGGAAGCACACAGAACCCCATGTAAAAGGAATCCAAATAGGACTACACCAAGACACATCATAATTAAAATATCAAGAGCAAAAGACAAAGAGAGAATATTAAAAGCAGCAAGAGAAAAACAGTTCATTACCTACAAGGGAGCACCCATACAACTGCCAGCTGATTTCTCAACAGAAACGATGCAGGCCAGATGGGAATGGCAAGAAATATTCAATGTGATGAATAGCAAGAACCTACAACCAAGAATACTACTCTATCCAGCAAAGCTATCATTCAGAATTGAAGGGCAGATAAAGAGCTTCACAGATAAGAAAAGGCTAAATGAGTTCATCAACTCCAAACCAGTATTATATGAAATGCTGAAAGGTACTCTTTTAGAAGAGGAAGAAGAAAAAGGTAAAAGATAAAAAAAATTATGAACAACAAATACATATCTATCAACAAGTGAATCTAAAAATTAAGTGAATTAAAAATTTGATCAACAGAATAAACTGGTGAACATAATAGAATCAGGAGCACAGAAAGGGAGTGGACTGATAATTCTCAGGGGAAAGAGGTGAGGGGTCTACAGGAAGAGACTGGACAAAAATCATACACCTATGGATGAGATCAATGGGAGGGAGGTAAGGGTAGAGGGAGGGTTGGGAGCCGGGTAGAGGGGAGCTATGGAGGGGAAAAAAGAGAAACAAATGTAATAATCTGAATAATAAAGATTTAATTTTTTTTAAAAAAGAAATTAATATGGAACAACTTCCACATATATTAAGTGCAAACAAAATACAGAACAATGGATAAGCACATACACAGAGAGATATACACAGAACATACATACATGCATACATAGAATATTTCTAGATAAATACTTAAGAAAATTATAATAGTTGTTTGCTTCTAGGGAAGAGAACTGTATGGATAGGTCAGGGGAAAGAGGAAAGAGACTTCCTTCTCACAGTTTAGCCTGTTTTACCTTACCTGGTACCATATGCATATATACTGGAATTTGACTGGAGTCTCTAACTTATTGAAGTCTTTTCATCCAGACATAGTATGCATATTTTTCCATTCCAGTTTTCTTGTATGGTCTATCCTATTATTTTACAACTTCCTCTATAAAAATCTTGCATATTTTTATAATTATTCCTATTTCTTGCAATAGTGAACTGAATTTTCCTATCCTAATATATAAAAGGCCAGGGGCCATCACAACCGAAACAACCAAATGGACGATGGAACACAGGCTGCATGGGGTGACCAAGCTGGCAGGGGGGTTAGTGAGTGACAACCAAACAAATGAACAGCAGGCTGCATGAGGTGACAAGGCTGGCAGGGGGGGGCAGTTGGGACAACCAGGCTGGCGGAGGAGAGGGGAAGCAGTTAGGGACAACCTGGCCAGCAGAAGGGGGCATTTGGGGATGACTAGGCCAGCAGGAGGGGGGTGGGGGAGTTCTGGGTGACCTTACTGGTGTAGGGGGGCAGTTAGGGGCAATCAGGCAGGCAGGCAGGCGAGCAGATAGGAGCCAGCAGTCCCAGATTGTGAGAGAGATGTCCTACTGCCAGTTTAGTGGTTAAGAGTGTTGGCCCATACACTGAAGACTTTCAGGTTTGATTCCTGGTCAAGGGCACATACTTCAATTGGGGACTCACCCCAGGCCCAGGTCAAGGCAAGTGTGGGAGGCAACCAATCAATATGTCTCTCTCACATTTCTCTATCCCTTCCCCCCCTTTCTCTCTCTCTCTCTCCCTCCCTCCCTCCCTCCCTCCCTCCTTCTCAACTCTTACCTCCCACTCTCTCTAAAACTGAATGGAAAAATATCAACTGTGAGAATTTAAAATATACATGTACATATATGCAAAATAAAATGTATATAGTTATACCAGTTATAATAATTGATATTCATACCTTTAAAAGAACACAAAATTAAATTGACTACTTAATAATATCCAGTGTTGGCGAGAATATAAAGAAATATTGGAAATGCAGTTAGCATAGTGGCCTAGTAGAAGGCAATTTGGCAATATTTACTAAAATACACAATATGTATATACTGAGTCAGCAACCAATTCCTACTCTCAGAATCTCCTCTAGAGAAAACACATGAACCCAAAGAAACTACTATAGAATATATTACATGCAATATTATCTGTAACAAAAAAATGAAAATAGACTAAATATAATAAAAGGGTAATAGGCTAATTAAACCAGAGCTCTTCCAGATGTCATTCCTGACAAAGCTGGGGCTAGAGAGAAGCTGGCTTGGGTCCCAGGTGCTTGTGGGCAGCCAGAAGCAAACAGCCGGGTCCCAGGTGCCTGCCAGTGGCCAGAGAAGGGAAGTCCATGTCCCGGGTGCAGAGTAAAGCCAGTTCTGGGAAAAGGAAGGCCTATCCTTGCACGAATTTTCGTGCACCAGGCCTCTAGTTCATCAATAATATGTCTAAACTGTGTTATATCCAGAAAATGAAATCTCACACAACAGTTTACAAAGGAAGCAGATCTTTATGTAAACTCTGAAAAACACTTAAGACATACAGCTAACTGAAAAAAAAATAGAAAAATACATATAGTATACATATTTTTTAAATAAACACATAAATTTACCATAAAATTCTTATAGGTACATGATAGTATATCAATAGAAAAGGATTTGCAATAATACATGCTAAATTGATTCTACAACTAATCTCAGGAGAAGTGAAGAAAGGAACCAGGGGACCAGTGAAAGATGATATAACAGATTATACCCTAGTATTGCTTATAGTCTACTTACACAATTTTCTTAACATACTTTTATCAGATATTTGAAACAAGGCTACTCTTGCTTTAGAAGCAAGGAATCACTCAATTAACATTCTAAAAAGCTGCTTAAGGTTTTTGATAGAGTCTAAACAAAAATCCCTTTTGATCTAATATGTAAATGAATAAACCAATTCGTTCAGGTTATCTCTAAGGTATAGAATTTCTAGGGGTAAGAAATAGTCTCTTGCAGAGACCGGTTTGGCTCAGTGGATAGAGCATCGGCCTGCGGACTGAAAGGTCCCGGGTTCGATTCCAGTCGGGGGCATGTACCTTGCTTGCAGGCACATCTCCAGTGTGGGGTGTGCAGGAGGCGGCTGATCGATGTCTCTCTCTCATCGATGTTTCTGACTTTCTATCCCTCTCCTTTCCTCTCTGTAAAAAATCAATAAAATATATTTTTAAAAAAAGAAATAGTCTCTTTTCTCATAGGACCAAAATTTAACACCAAGGTACTATCAAGTAATTTTAACTTTTCTTATTATAGTTTTTATGTATTTCAAAGAGGAAGGGAGGAGAGAAAGACAGAAACATCAATGATGAAAATCATCAATGGGCTGCCTCCTGCATGCCCCACTCTGAGGATCAAACCCACAATCCGGGCATGTGCCTCGACAAGGAATGGAACCCTGACACCTTAGTTCATAGTAGATGCTCAATCACTGAGCCATGGTAGCCAGACTGGAGTTCATTCTTAATTTCTTTATCCACAGCCTTGTCATCCCTCCCCAAGACTCCATTATTCTACTTCCAAAATAAATCTTGAAACTTCCCACTTCTGTATCTCTGACACCCCTCTAGTCCTATAAATTAACTATTATTTTCTGCTGGATTACTTTAAGATCCCCAATCACTTTTCACATTGCTTTCCAGTATACTCAGGAGAAAACCTAAGATTCTTCCCCTGACCTGTAAGATTCCGGCCTGATGTGATCCCTGAGTATATGCTAGGCTCCACCTAAGCACCACTCTTCCACACCTTGCTCATTAGCATCTGTTTAGCAGAAGCCTTCTTTTAGTTCATAGAAGGGTCCTCCTTATATCAGAAGCCCTTTGTACATACTCTTTCTCTGCCTGAAATGTTCTTTCCTGAATTTCTTTCTAGTCTCAGCCTAAATGTCAATCCCTTGAAATCTCTTCCTCTCAAACACTTTACTAAGCCATCCCTGGTCTACATTAGATCTCTCTTGTTATAAACTCACAGCATCACTCACACTTCCTCAGCTACATTCATTCAATTTATAACTGTTTTCTTCTAATCTGTATCCCCCATTAGACTGTATGTTCCATGAGGGCAAAGACCTATTCTCTTATTGCTGCTAACCCCTCGACTGTACCCCCCTCTAACTGAATCCTATCCTCCTTCACTTCCTATGTGCTAAAGGACAACCACTTAACACTTGAGCCTATTTCCCTATTATAAGATAGGAAATTAGGATAATTTCCTCAAAATATAAAACAAGAATAAGCCAAAACCAGTTTGGCTCAGTGGATAGAGCGTAGGTCTGCAGACTGAAAGGTCCCAGGTTCGATTCCGGTCAAGGGCATGTATCCTGGCAGCTGATCTATGTCTCTCTCTCATCGACGTTTCTAACTCTCTATCCCTCTCCCTTCCTCTCTGTAAAAAAAAAAATCAATAAGATATATTTTTAAAAAATAAAAATAAAATAAATAAAATAAAACAAGAAAAAATATTTTTGCCCTACTTTTGGTCATGATATTTTATTACTTCTATATTTAATCTACATCCTATATAATCCTACATAATAAAAAGCAAATATGCAAATCAAACAAACGGTGGAATGACTGGTCACTAATGACGTGCACTGACCACCAGGAGGCAGACACTAAATGCAGGAGTGGCCCCCAGGTGGTCAGTGCACTCCCACAAGGGGAATGCCACTCAACCAGAAGACGGGTTCACAGCTGACAAGCACAGCAGTGGTGGTGGGAGCTTTGTGCACCGGGCCTCTAGTAACTAATAACATTTACTGATCTCAGTACCTAATAAAAGGTTACTGCCCTAGCACAAATGGCCGACAAACTCATTAGTCAACAAAGCCAAATATCAACAGTACAACGATTGAAATTTCTTTTGAGAGCCAAATTTTTTAAACTTAAACTTCTTCTAACGCCACTTCTTCAAAATAGACTCACCCAGGCCATGGTATTTTGTGGAAGAGCTACACTCAAGGGGCCAAAGAGCCACATGTGGATCACGAGCCGCAGTTTGCCAGCCACTGCCCTAGCCCATTTGGCTCAGTGGATAGAGCATCAGTCTGCGAATTAAAGAGTCTTGGGTTTGATTCCGGTCAAGAGCACATACCTGGGTTGCTGGCTCAGTCCCCAGTGGGAAACATGCAGGAGGCAACCAATCAATGATTCTCTCAATATTGATGTTTCTATCTCTCACTCCTTCTCCCTTTCTCTGAAATAAAAATATATTGAAAAAATAAAATAAAAGGTTATCATACCCTATCCCTTTTTAACCTTTATCCAAAGAAGCTAAAGCCACCCACAATTCCTTCTCCACACAGTTTAAAAAGTAGGAGAGCAAAAGTAAAATTGCACAATATATGAATGTTAATTTGGAAATAAACATTCATTTATTTTTATGATACTTGGTATTCCAAATCTATGACCTAGTTTAATGACTGTTTTTAATACCTCCCAAGTGTTTAAAGATGATGAAATAGAGGGTTTTAAAAACAGTAACCTTCTTTAGGTGAATTCAACATTTCCCTAATTAAGACCTAACCTAAAGAAACACAATATTCGCATCAATTAGCCAATGAGACAACAAATTCAAAGTACTCAGTACTAAGAATTATTTCTCCAATATTATCTATATATATAACAGGCTAAGTGAACAACTGTACGTCCATCATAACGGCTGGCTGGTACAAATGATGCACACTGGCAATTTGAAAATAAACATTGACTCGCACATGTGCCCTAACATAATCGAAGCTGAAGTATTAACAGGATCTGGAAAGGAAAGGTTTTTATGAATCCAAGAATTGATTTGTTCCCTCTGACACTGGCCTCAGATTTAATTTGAAAACAGTTTCCCGTGATACCAGCATTGCCTATTGTTAATATGACTATTAACAAATCATAAAGACAAACTCTAGACAGAGTAGGAATATTCCTACCTAAACCCATTTTGGGACAGTCAATTATATGTTGCTTTCTCTTGAGTTCAAAGAGCATGTGATGTTAAAGTTGTAAATACTTCATCACAAGGGAAATTGGTCAAGCACTCTGAAAGTGTTTTTACTCTTAATGTGGTATACAGGGAGGTATTAGAATAAGTTTAATCAATTTATCAGTCATTGTTTTTATCAATGTTGTTTTTATATAAGGCTTTTAGTGCTTTTATATCATGTTTTTGTTTTTATATCATGTCTTTGCTATTGTTATATCGTATTAATCAATTTATGTTATTTTCATATGTTCTCCTAATTTTCTTTCATCTCTGATGCTTCTATTACAGAGAAACGGCAAATAGCGATATTAAAATATTTATTCTAATTAATTTCCTTTTAAGGTCCACGAATCCGTGCACTGGGCCACTAGTCCTACCTAATAAAAGAGTAATATGCAAATTCACCATACCTCCACCACACCCATAGACTACACTCACCAGCCAATCAGGACCAAGTATGCAAATGAACACAACCAAGATGGCTGCAGCCACAGAGAGCAGGAGGCTTGAGTTGCCCCCAGCAATGGAGGAAGCCAAGCTCCCACAGCCCTGGCCTGCTCGGCCTCCACTTAAGGCTACAAAGTTTCAAGTACAGAACATAGATAAATCCCAACAAAAATGGCTGCAGCCACGGAGCAAGCAAGAGGCTTGGCTCCGCTCAAAGTTTCAATTATAAAAGATAAATAAATGCCATATTCCAGGACCTCTGCTTGGGTTGCCCCCGGGGGGAGAAGGGGCATGGCTGGCCTGCAAACCACCAGAGGCCCCTCGCCCAGGCCGCCCCATGCCCCAAGGGAACCCCTACCCTGATCTGGGACACCCTTCAGGGCAAACCAGCCAGCTCCAACCTGTGCAACAGGCCTCTAACCTATGTAATAAAAGAGTAATGTGCAAATTGACCATCACTCCAAAACTCAAGATGGCTGCCCCATGTAGACATAAGATGGCCACCACAAGGTGGCCAGCAGAGGAGGGCAGTTAGAAGGGACCAGGCCAGCAAGGGAGGGCAGTTGGGAGGGACCAGGCTGGCAATGGAGGGTAGTTGGAAGCGATCAAGCCTGCAGGGGAGGGAAGTTGGGGATGACTGGGCCTGCAGGGGAAGGCAGGTAGGGGCAAACAGGCTGGCAAGGGAGCACTTAGGCATCAATCAGGCTGGCAGGGAAGTGGTTAGGGGGTCATCAGGCTGGCTGGCAGAAGCAGTTAGGGGCAATATGGAAGGCAGGCAGGTGAACAGCTGGAAGCCAGCCGTCCTGGATTGTGAGGGTGCAGGCTGGGCTAAGGGACACACATCTCCATGCACGAATTTCATGCACCAGGCCTCTAGTAACTATATAAAAATGCATCATCTCCATTTCATAAGTCAAAATTCATGACAATTTTTCCCAGAGATATGTTCTTCATATTTTTACTTATTGATCTTAAAAATCAAAGGAATACAAAAAGAACACACAATATACACCAAAGAAAATCTGTTTTTTTGTCTTAATGAACAAATTTCAAAAAGTAAATAATATAACCTATCATTTACAATTCAATGAAATTTATATTTTTTAATCATCTAATAAGTATGAAAAGCTCTGAAACAAAGGTGCTCAGTCTTATTTCATTTCTCCTCTTTTTCAACTCCTCATAACTTGAGTTCCACTTTTTTGTCTCTTAATTTCATCTTGCATCTAATACAATAATAACTACCATTTATAGATATATTGACATGGCTCATCAAAACTCCCTTAACTTGTACCTTATAATGCATATCTTAAATATATTATGACCCCATTTTGCATATGAATAAACTATTCTGTTATCAGATAACTTTCCTATGGCATACACTTGGCATAAAGGCAGCAAAATTAGTTTGTACCTAAAGTCTACATACCTTTCATTATACCACATCATTCCTTAATCATGTAGAACTCTAAGACTTGTGAATTTATCTCATACACTGGCCAAGAGAATACAAACATTAATCAACTGAATACTTTTACAATCTATAAAGTCAGGAAAGGATCACAAGAATATCAGACTTGCATCAAAATTGTCAACTGTTGCCGAAACCAGTTTGGCTCAGTGGATAGAGCGTCAGCCTGCAGACTGAAAGGTTCCAAGTTCGATTCCGGTCAAGGGCATGTACCATAGTTGCGGGCACATCCCCTGTAGGAGGTGTGCAGGAGGCGACTAATCAATGTCTTTCTCTCATCGATGTTTCTAACTTTCTATCCCTCTCCCTTCCTCACTGTAAAAAATCAGTAAAATGTACTTAAAAAAAAAAAATTGTCAACTGTTGCCCCACCTGGTTTGGCTTAGTGTTGAACATTGGCCTGTAGACTGAAGGGTCCCAGGTTCAATTACAGTTAAGGACACATGCTTGGTTGTGGGCTTAATCCTCCATAGGCAGTGAGCATAAAGCAGCCAATCAATGATTCTCTCTCATCATTGCTGTTTCTATCTCTCTCTCTCTCTCTCTTTCTCCCTTCCTCTATGAAATCAATAAAAATATATTTTTTTAAAAAAATGTCAACTGCTGCCCTAACCAGTTTGGCTCAGTGGATAGAGCATTGATTGGCCTGCAGACTAAAGGGTCTAAGGTTCAATTCCAGTCAAGAGCATATACTTTGGTTGCAGGCACATCGTCAGGAGGGGGTGTGCAGGAGGCAGCTGATTGATGTTTCCTCTCTCATTGTTTCTAACTCTCCCTCTCCCTTCCTCGCTATAAAACTTCAATAAAATATATATTTTTTAAAATATATCTTCAGGTGAGGATTAAAAAAGAAAAGGAAACACACTGTATGTATTCTTTAAAACACACAGTACATTTGGGGTAAAAAAATGTCCATTGCGGACAACAACTTATATGCAAAGTATCAGTATGACTAGAGCAGTGGTCGGCAAACTTATTAGTCAACAGAACCAAATATCAATAGTACAACAACTGAAATTAGTTTTGAGAGACAAATTTTTTAAACTTAAATTTCTTCTAACACCACTTCTTCAAAATGGACTCACCCAGGACATGGTATTTTTGTGCAAGAGCCACACTCAAGGGGCCAAAGAGCCACAGTTTGCCAACCACTGGACTAGAGGCCTGATGCACAAAGATTCATACTTCCCCTAGCTGCCGGCACTGCCTTTGCTCTGGCAGGAGCTGCCTTTTTGCTCCAGCCTGGAGCCGCCTTTCCACCTTCCCCTGCTGCCCAGAGGCCTGGAGGGGCTGGGGTGGTGCAGAACTTCTGCGGCAGCTCCATGACGATCACGCAAGCATCTCGCCCCTCCCGCAGCCACTTGGCACCTGCATATGCAAATTAACCCACCAAAGATGGGTTAATTTGCATACACACTCCTGATTGGCTGGTGGGTGTCACAAAGGTACGGCCAATTTGCATCTGACACTTTTTATTAGTATATATAACCAGGAAAAATCCTAAGAATATATTTGCAAATGTAAACATTGGTTTCAAAAGAAATGGATAGTGGGCAACTTTTCTTTACCATGCCACATATTACTTTACTTGCAGATTTTTAATTTTTTTTTGTTGTTAATCCTCACCCAAGGACATTTTTTCCACTGATTTTTAATGTGAGTAGAAGGTGGAGAGAGAAACATCGATTGGTTGCCTCCCATATGTATCTCGACCCAGGCTGGGGTCTAGCCTGCACAAAGCCTTGATCAGAATTGGACCCGTGACTCTTCAGTCTGCAGACTGATGCTCTATCCACTAAGCCAAACTGACTAGGGCACTACTTGAAGATTTTAAGAGCATGTTTTAATTTTATAACCAGAATATTCTTCAGAACTGATTGGCATACAACTATTTATTTCTGTATATTGCCTATTATGTGTCATTACTTTTATTTATTCATTTACAGATTCTTTCCCCCAAACTAAGAAACTACCTAAAAACTTCTTTTTAAGGGTTTTAAGTACAAGCTAGTTTGTATTTTTTTCATAAGCCAAATACAATCACTTGAGTTTTTTTTTTGTGGGGGCGGGGAAAGTGAGAGAAGGGTAAAAGGTGGTTTTTTTTTGAGACAGAAAGGGAGAGGGAGAGAAAAACATTAATGTGAGAGTGAAACACTGATCAGCTGCCTCTTACATGACCCCTCCAGGAGATCAAGCTACAACCTGGGCATGTGCCATGACTGGGAATTGAACCCGCAACCTTTCAGTGAACAAGATGGCACCCAACCAACTGAGCCAAACCAGCTAGGGCCCTCAAGTTTTTGCAAGGTAAGTGATACAATGAGTTCAGACTGGGATCTAGAAAAAAATTAATCTAGCTGTAGACTGAACTAAGGGATAGGATACAAGTGCCTTGTTAATACATATAACTCCCTATTTTCTAACAAAATAAATTATGGTTAAGTACAAAACAGGAGATAGCTGAATAACAGGAAATAAAGGACACATAAAGGTCTCAACATTTGGAGAAGTGAAAGAGATGGTGAGAAGTATAAGACCATGTTAAGTTCAAAGTCCCAGC
Source organism: Lasiurus cinereus (assembly GCA_011751065.1). NCBI lineage: Eukaryota > Metazoa > Chordata > Mammalia > Chiroptera > Vespertilionidae > Lasiurus > Lasiurus cinereus. The sequence goes on from JAAGEH010000366.1 coordinate 1,423,649, forward strand.
AGTCAAGAGAGTTTCAAGGAATATAATAAATTTCAAGTGTTACAGAATCAAGACAAAAATAGGCACTTGGCAATAGCCTTAGTCCATTTGGCTCAGTGGATAGAGCGTCAGCCTGTAGACTGAAAGGTCCCTGGTTCAATTCCGGTCAAGGGCATATGGCCAAGGTTTCAGGCTCAATCCCCAGTAGTGGGGTGTGCAGGAGGCAGCCTATTAATGATTCTCTCTCAGTATTGATGTTTCTCTTTCTCCCTCAACCTTCTTCTCAGAAATAAATAAAAATATATTAAAAAAAAAAAGATTTGGCAATAAAGTCACTAGTGACCTAGAGGAGCAGATTTGGTATTACAAGTCAGTAAACTTTTGAAAAGGCTGGGAAAAGGAAGAAGTTTTCGAGTTTGGAAAGATGCAGAGATTCTGGAAAATAGAGCACATTAGCCCCCTCTTTCAGAGTAATAAAGGAGCCAGCAGTGGGCAGCTGGTCAAGAGGAAGATATAATCCTTCTCTCTACTATCAGATGAGCATTCAGTGAGTTTACTGTACCAGTGGTAGAAACAAATCCACGTTTGGTCCATACAGATAATTGCAGCTGCTGTTAACTGTGCACCTACTATTGGCCAGTCACATAGCCTATATTATTGTTAATCCTAAACTTGTATTCAAGTTTAGGAAAGCGGGCATTACTATACTCTTATACCAAATGAATAAGATTCAGAGGTTAAATGAATCATCAGAGATCACCAACTGGTAAATAGTAGAGCAAAAGTTTTTTGTTTGTTTGTTTTTTTAAACATATTTTATTGATTTTTTACAGAGAGGAAGGGAGAGGGATAGAGAGAAACATTGATGAGAGAGAGACATCGATCAGCTGCCTCTTGCACATCCCCTACTAGGAATGTGCCCACAACCAAGGTACATGCCCTTGACCAGAATCAAACCTGGGACCTTTCATTCCACAAACCAATGCTCTATCTACTGAGCCAAACCGGTTTTGGCTAGAGCAAAAGTTTTATTGAGCCGAAACCAGTTTGGCTCAATGGATAGAGCATCTGTCTGCAGACTGAAAGGTCCCAGGTTTGATTCCGGTCAAGGGCATGTATCCTGGTTGCAGGCATATCCCCAGAAGGTGTGCAGGAGACAGCTGATCGATGTCTCTCTCTCTCATCGATGTTTCTAACTCTCTATCCCTCTCCTTTCCTCTCTGTAAAAAAATCAATAAAATGTATTTAAAAAAAAAAAGTTTTATTGAGGCACTAGAGACCCGGTGCATGGATTCATACATGGGTGGGGTCCCTCAGCCTGGCCTGAGACCTCTAACAACACATGACCCCTCAGGGGATGTCAGATAGCCAGTTTCGGCCCAATCTACACAAGCCAGGCCAAGGGACGCAACCTATGCACAAATCCGTGCACCAGGCTGGTTTGGGCCTGATCCCCACAGGCCAGGCTGAGGGACCCCATCAGTGCACGCATCTGTGCACTGGAACTCTAGTATGCATATAAGATCTTTGGTTAATCTCTTCTTGCCCTTCCCTCTTCCCTCTGAGATTCATCAGTCTGTTCCATGTTTCTATGCCAGTGGTTCCTGCTCCTGCACTGAGCATCTGGCCCTTGGTGGTCAGTGCACATCATAGCTACTAGATAGTCAGCCAGTCACTTAGGCTTTTATACATAGAGAAGATAATTTGCATACAATAAAATTTACTTATTTTAAGTGAAAACTTTGATAAATTTTAAGAAATGTATATACAGGCAGTCCTCGGGTTACGTGGGACTCGACTTAAGTCGTTTCATGGTTATGTTGCCATCTCCCATTTACAGTATTTATAAAAAAAAAAAAAGTTCATCATTTCAACGTATTACATATGTGCTTTTATGTTTTTTATTATTTATTTACCACAAGTAAAGGTCAGGAATTATCTTTCTTTTAATTTTTTTTTACTGTTTCACTTCATTACTGCTGTGTATGTGCTCCGTGTGAGTGGCGTAGGTGCTTATTTATGTAGGTGGGTTCAGACTTACAGCGAAAACTGAGTTACATCACACTGTAGGAAGAGATCGGATCTCTGACATAACCCAAGGATAGCCTGTACTACTTACACAGTTATAATCCCAATCTAGTTTTAGAAGATTTTCATCACCCCCAAAGTTCCTTCCAGGGCAAGGCAGATTTGAACACCAACCTGATTCTAGACTCATTTCCCCCAGCAACACTCAAGTGATAAAAATTGATATAGGCAAAAAAAGCTGCAAAATTAAGTTCCACTAATTCCCTCTTTGCATGTGAAGTCCCAAAATACCATTAAAACCACACTACATGGCATCTCATCAAATTTAAGCTTACTAAAATTTGAATAGGCTTCAAATAAGTACAGCAAAATTAGACTGAGAACATAAGAGGCTGTTACTAATACTGTGTGATATTTCTTTTAAGTGCAAAACGAGTTGGGAGGAAGACTGGATAAAAACCACTGAGCAAGGACATCAAAGATGAAGAGGCAATATACAAATGAAGAGAGCAAGGGAATAATAGAAGTCAGGAGTCTGTGTCATGGAAGACAAAGATTAACTCGAACAGAAGCTTCTCTTTGATGAACAATACAAACTATTTGGAGATACAAAATAAAATCACTTCCTAGGCAGGTGTTAAAAATCATTTGATTAAAAAACAGGATATACAATGTTAAAACAGGCAAAAATAGTTTCGCAACTTACATTAAGTCTTTTATCCATTTTGAGTTTATTCCTGTGTATGGTGTAAGTTGGTGGTCTAGTTTCATTTTTTTGCATGTACCTGTCCAATTTTCCCAAATAAAATGTAAGTCGCAAAACCATAAAAATCCTAGAAGAAAACATAGGCAGCAAAATCTCAGACATCTCACATAGCAGAATTTTAACTGACACATCTCCTAGGGCAAGAGAAACAAAGGAAAAAATAAACAAATGGAACTACATCAAACCAAAAATCTCCTACGCAGAAAAGAAACCATAATCAAAATAAAAAGGGAATCCACTTTTTGGGAAAACATATTTGCCAATGATACATCTGAGAAAGGGTTAATTTCCAACATATATAAATAACTCATACAACTCAACAACAGGAAGACAAATGATCCAATTTTAAAATGGGCAAAGGATCTGAATAGACACTTCTCCAAAGAGGACACATATGGAGGGACAACAGATATGAAAAAAGCTCAATGTCACTAGAGAGATGCAAATAAAAACAACTCTTAGTTATCCTTTCATACCTACCAAAATAGTTATCATCAATAAATCAATAAACAACAAGTATTGGCAAGAATGTGGAGAAAAGGAAACCTTATATACACACAGCCAGTGGGAATACAGAGTGGAGCAACAACTTTGGAAAACAGTATCAAGTTCCCTCAAAAAATTAAAAATGGAAATGCAATTTGACCCAGTGATTCCACTTCTAGGAATATATCCTACAAATACTATATACCAATCAGAAAAAATATATGCACCACTGTGTTCATAGTAGCACAATTTATAATAGCTAATATGAAACAGTCCAAGTACCTTTCAGAAGATGAATGGATAAAAAAGCAATGTTACATTTATACAATGAAATAATATGCAGCAGTGAAAAAGAAGGATCTCTTACCCTTTGAGACAGCATGGAGAGACCTGGAGATTATTATGCAAAGAAAAATAAACCAGTCAGAGAAAGACAAATATCAAATGATCTCACATATGTGGAAGCTAATGAACAAAATAAATTGACAAACAAAACAGGTCCTGACCCGGGCAGAGGGGTTCAGTGGCTGAGCATCGACCTATGAACCACGAAGTCACTCCCGATTGGGGCACAAGCCCGGGTTGCAGATTCAATCCCCAATGGGGCATGTGCAGGAGACAGCATCAGTGATTTGTTACAAAGAAACAGCTCACAAATGAAAAAAAAAATGAAAGCAAGCAAACTACTCCATACAGAGTTCAAAAATATGGTTATAAGGTTACTCAAGATTTTAATGAGACTTTCAAGGATCTTAATGAGAATGTCAAAGACATGAAAAAGGACCAGTCAGAAATTAAGCACACACTAACTGAAATAAAGAATAATCTACAGGGATTCGGCAGTAGAGGATTCTAAGAATCAAATAAATGATTTGGAATAGAGGAAGCAAAAAAACATCCAATCGGAAGAGCAAAAAAAGAAAAAAAAATCCAAATATATGAAATAGTATAACGAGCCTCTATGACGATTTTAAGCATGCCTACATTCACATCATGGGGCTGCCAGAAGAAGGAGAGAAGAGAGAGCAAAATATTGAAAACCTATTTGAAGAAACAATGACAGAAAAACTTCCCCTACCTGGAGAAAGAAACAGATTTACATGTCCAGGAAGTACAGAGAGTCCCAAACAAGAGAAAACCAAAGAAGCCCACACCAAGACATGAAATTTCAATGCCAAGGGCTAAAGACAAAGAGAAAATCTTAAAAGCAGCAAGAGAAAAGCAGTTAGTTATCTACAAGGGAGCACTCATACGACTATCAGCTGATTTCTCAAAAGAAACTTTGCAGGCCATAAGGGAGCAGCAAGAAATATTCAAAGTGATAAATAGCAAGAACCTACAACCAAGATTATACTACCCAGCAAAACTCTCATTTAGAATTGAGGATCAGCCCTAGTCGGTTTGGCCCAGTGGCTAGAGCATCAGCCTGAGGATTAAAGGGTCCCACATTCAATTCCAGTCAAGGGCACATGCGAGGGTTGTGGGCTTGATCCCCAATAGGGGGCATGCAGGAGTCAGCCAATCAATGATTCTCTCTCATCATTTATGTTTCTATTTCTCTCTCCCTCTCTCTTCACCTCTGAAATCAATAAAAAATACATATATTTGAAATGAAGATCAGTTAAGAAGCTGCACAGACAAGAAAAAGCTTTCTAAAGGAGTTCATCACCACCAAACCAGTATTACATGAAATGTTGAAAGGGAAGAAGAGATCAAAAATATGAAGAATAAAATGGCAACAAATAAATACCTATCAACAACTGAATCTAAAAATCAAAATAAGAAATATAATGAAAATAATAAACTGGTGAATAAAATAGAATCAGAGGCATGGAAGCATTGAACAGAATTGACGAATCTCAAGAGGGAAAGCGGGAAGGGGACAGAAGAGATTAACCAAAAATCTTACCTAAGGACACCGACAGTTGGGTGGTAAAGGCCTGGGATGGGGAGGAAATGGATAGAAGAAAGCAGAGAGGGAGATAGGGGAGAAATCTGTAGTACTCTCAACAATATAGATTTTTTTAAAAAATGAATTCTGATACATGTTATAGCCAGTTATAAAATAAACTAGGACAATTAAAATAAAAAATTACAACCTTCAAAGAAAAGAATACAAATATAAATCTAAAATAAGTAGATATAATAAAAGTTTAATTTAAACTAAATTTTTACTTCCACTCGAACATTTCCTTAATTCTATATTACTGAAAGCACAATTCACTAAGACATAACCACTGGACCTAACCAACAACTTACAAATTCCAAATTAGGATTCTGGAGTGTAGCATTCAAAATCAAAATGTAATGCTCGTCTGAGCATAGGGGCAAAGAAATTGCTAGCCAACTGTTAACAAAAAAATACCTTTTTTTGCATGCATGATATATAGTATATGCTGTAATACGTAATTTGTCCAATAAATGACTTCTACACTGCCTTGACTATTAGCCTGAGCTATTCTGTTTAGTCCAATTCTAATCCAAGAAACACTCTTCCTAGGCAAAAGACGTAAAAAATGTGCCTTTCTTATACAAATTATTATAAAACTGTTCCAGCATTACAAGAAAAGTTTCTTTAATATTTTGAGTTAGAAAACCATAATTTCAATTCCAAATTCATACAAAAATAAATCCATACAAGGTAACTACAACTAAAGTAATATACACATTATTGCTATTACGTAAAAACAAAGTAAAGCAAAAATCTGAATAATTTGTCCCATTGAATTAGTCACATTTAATTTTTTTTTTAATATATTTTCATTTATTTCAGAGAGGAAGGGAGGAGAGTTAGAAACATCAACGATGAGAGAGAATTACTGATCAGCTGCCTCCTGCACACCCCACAATAGGGACCAAGCCCACAACCTGGGCATATACCTTGACGGGGAATCAAACTGTGACCTCCTGGTTCATAGGTCAACACTCAACCACTGAGCCACACTGGCCAGGCTAGTCACATTTTATAAACTCTCTTCTATCTGTAACCTCTAACTGTAATAACCATTTGACTTAAAATAGGCATTTAAGTATTTTTCCTATTCAATGTAAATGGTTAGAAAGAAGTTTATTGCAAGAATTACGATAGACCTCACAATTTCTTTAATTTGATTTTGCAACAATTCTATTTCTAGTAAAAGTATCTTAAAATTACAACTTAACATTTAACTTTTAATATCAGAATCATACTAAAATATTTAATAATTTAATGATAAAATATTTTAAACATTGTTTATTAAAGATATAGTTGGCATACAATAATATATAATTATTTTAAGCCTATATTTTTAAAATTTAAATTCACAAAAGTAATTTCAAATTCTGCAGGAACAATATTGAGAGGGGAAAAAATCTAGAACCTCTAGCAAAGAGAAACCTGGTCTTTGACAGTCTATTAATATTTTTAAAAATAGCTGAAATCCTCTATAATATGTTAACTCTTCAAGAAGGATAACAAAAACAAGATAACATAACAATGAAATATACTAATTTTGTTAAAACCAGATCTATTACATATTCAATATCTATTTATTCTAATATCTAAAGTTTACTCTTAAACCATTTCTTAAAATAGTGAATATTAATACTTACAGGACATTTATCAAATCAGTAAAATGAAAATCCCAACAATATACCCTCTTTCACATTAAAGACCATGAATTTCCCTTAAATTTAATACTATTAATTTTCAATGTTAGAATAAATCCCAAACTAGTCATGTGATCAAGTGATTTTGAAAACCCCTATACACATATTCGTTTAACTCCAAATATTTTTCAATGGTATACAAAAATTTATACTAGGGTTCTAGCCAGTTGGTTGGGATGTCAACCCAATACATCAAGATTCCAGATCAGGGCACAAAGAGGAGGTGACCAATTGATGTGACTGATGTTTCTCTCCCACACTGATGTTTCTATTTCTCTCTCTCTCTCTCTCTCTCTCTCTCTCTCTCTCTTAATTTCTCCTCCTCCTTCCCTCTCTCTCTAATATCAATAAAAGCATATCCTCAGGTGAGGATTAAAAAAAGAAAAGACTGTAAACAGTTGTACAAGATGTTACATCAAGATCCATATTCACGAAAAATCTGAAACATCCATGTGACATCTGAGTGATGCAGGACTATCTCATCAAATGAGATATAAAGTCTACTCCATGAAATTAAATATTAGAACATGGAAAAGTAGAGACCATGCTGTACATTTCCTCCAATTGTTGAAAAGGACAGTTGGGAGGGAAGGGTGATTCATACTATTAAGAAAGCACTAGTCCTGGTCAGAGTGTCCCAGTTGGTTGAATTTCGTTTACAGGTTTGATTCCCAGTCAGGGTACATACAAAGATTGTGGGTTTGATCCCCAGTCAGGAAGTATACAGGAGAAAACCAATCAATGTTACTCTCTCACATGAATGACTTTTTTCCTTTCCTATCCTTTATAATAATCCATTTTTTAAGAAATTTTTAAAAATAAATAAATAAGAATGCTCTAAGATGCCATAATTATACAAAGTATTTTAACTGTCAAGATACTTTGTAAGTACAACTAATAGAACCTACCAGTAACTGCCCAACAAATGTTAAGTATAATAAAGAACTTACTTAAGCAAAATCAATTAAAAATTGTCAGGTTCTCTGTATCTTATTGTCTGGCATATTAAAACTCCATTAACTGGTGTTTTAAAATACTTTTAATTCTGATTTAAATCATTAAGCAAAACAATAATGTCATCTTGGCCCTGTATCAATGAATTTTCATGAAGACTAAATTACTTAATACAGGTTAAAAAATATCTTGGACATGTGTGAACATTACAAAATGTAAGTAATAGGTACACAAAAATTCAATATATTATTCATAATCGTAAATATGAAAGTTCCTAAAAAAACTTTTTTTAAAATTTAGCTTACAATTATGCTGGTACACAATAGGGGCTCAATACATACTATTTTTTTTAAAGAGGAGTTTTTTTTTGGTTGTTTGTTTTTAATGTATTTTTATTGATTTCTGAGATGAAGAGGAAGAGAGACAGTAACATCGATGAGAGAGAATCATTGATCAGCTGCCTCCTGCTACTGGGGATTGAGCCCACAACATAGGTATTGTTGAAAAGGACAGGAGGTGACCAACTGATGTAACTGATATTACAGGAATCAAACCCAGGACCCTTCAGTCCACAAGCCAACACTCTATCCAGTGAACCAAACAGACTAGGGCAGTGGTCAGCAAACTCATTAGTCAACAGAGCCAAATATCAACAGCACAATTAAAATTTCTTTTGAGAGCCAAATTTTTTAAACTTAAACTTCTAATGCCATTTATTCAAAATAGACTCGCCCAGGCCATGGTATTTTGTGGAAGAGCCACACTCAAAGGGCCAAAGAGCCACATGTGGCTCGTGAGCCACAGTTTGCTGACCACTGGACTAGGGCAATACATACTATTTTAATTACCCACTGTCTACCTGCTAAGATTAGTGAAATAAAACATGAAAGTGTCCTGTACTGCACCTAAATGACCTATTTAATATAAGCTATCATCCTCACATCACCTTTATCAATATTCAGCAAATATTCATCATCAATTAACTGTCTTTTGACCCATTTTTGTAATAATTAAGTATAAGCTACTATACTTATGACTCACCTCTGACAGAGATCTTCAAGTTATAGTATCCACTGTCAATGAGCTCAAGAGACACAATGTGTCCAGAGTGCTAACTTCACTGATATTTTGTAACTAATTTCAAATGAGAGAGGTTTTGACTGGTAATGTTTATCTTATTATCTAGAACATTCCCAGACTGACTTAAAATCAGCAAATTACAAGCACTAAACAATAACTCTCAGTTAACATATTTAAGAATTACTCAAGCAAAGCCCTGGCCAGATAGCTGTTGGTTAAACCCCCAGTATACAAGAATCAACCAATGAATGCATAAATAAGTGGAACACCAAATTGATGTTTCTCTCTCTCTAATCTATTTTAAAAATTTTTAATCATGTATTTATTTATTTTTAAAAGAACCCTAACCGGTTTGGCTCAGTGGATAGAGCATCGGCCTGCAGACTGAAAGGTCCCAGGTTCAATTGCAGTCAAGGGCATGGACCTTGGTTGCTGGCACATCCCCAGTAGGGGATGTGCAGGAGGCAGCTGATTGATGTTTCCAACTCTCTACCCCTCTCCCTTCCTCTCTGTAAAAAAAATCAATAAAATATATTTTTTTAAAATAAAAATAAATGAATGAATGAATGACTCAAGTGAAGACTACTGACCACAGAAGATGGGAAACTCAGAGAGCAATGGGCTGGTGTGATCAGCATACTAGTTGCTGAACTAGGAGTGGACTTAAGCCTAAGCGCAGACATGAAAAAGACCTACCAACTCATGAACTCTAAGAGTAAAACTCTGAGTTTTAAGTTAGACACAAACAAAATGTTAAATGGTTCTTCCTATTTTTCCTATCCCTTCGATGAATTACCATTACAAAGGTAGAAAAATGTAAAGGATGGTTTCTTGCATACCAAAACGAAATACCCTCAGTTCCCACTGTGGAACTCTAGAGGGCGTAAGAAATATGCCCTCCTTCCCACCAACCCACCTCTGGGTAATGTGAGCAGCTAGCTGCAGGACCTGAGGTTTGTGTTGCAGCAGCAGAGGCAGTACCTGCAGCGCCCACTCCCAATTATTACCCAGGCAGCTGCCACCAACGGAAAGCTCCTCCCCCTCAAAACACCTGGATAGACAAGATCCAGGTCTGAACATCTACAACCTGACAACTTTCTCTAAGAGCGACAAATCAGGGGCAAAGAACTCACAATGAGGGTGTTTTCCTTCACACTTTCTGTCAAAAATTCACCACACGGAGTTCAAAGTGATTCCTGCTCCTGGGGTAAGAGGAGAAACAAGAAATGTATCAAGAACAAGCTATCCAGGTAGAGCAACCATCCCTTCCCACGAGAAAACGAAAAGGGAATACGAGGTCAAGGAGGTTCGGTCCTTCTGTTATCACTGCCCAACACGAGACCAACAATCCCTCGTACGTAAAGCGGAGCAAAATGGCGTAAAATATGAATTAGGTCCCAAAACCCAAGTGAAATGCAAAATCTGGAGGGAGAAGGTGGAGGGCATCCAACCTGCCCCAATGAAGAAAGCGGGGGAAGGGCAAACGTTGCCTCGACGCCAGCATTTTCTCCCAACTGGGCCCACCCGGGGTCTCTCCCGTCACTCCGGGGACCAACTCCAATTTAGGAGCGGCTCACATCGCCGCTGGGCTGAAACCTCCCATATTTGCCCCAAGCTTTAGTCCTGGGCCCGAGACTTGTCCCCCCTCCAACCCCCGCAGTCGGCGACCGGCTGCGCTGTCTCCCCGTCCGCCATTAGAGACCGAGCCAAACAATACGTGCGGGGCAGGGCCGCACAGTGCTAGGGAGGGGAGCGCGGGGCAGGGGCCGACGCGGACCCGGACCCGGACCCTCACCTCCAAACTTGGAAGACCCCGAGCTCCGGCGCAGTCCCGACCGAATACCCCTTGTCCGCCACACTCCCCCGCACCTAGCCCCGGGAGAGAAAGGAAAATGCCCGCGCCCCCGCCCTGGCGCCCCCGCCGAGCGCCCCCAACCCGGCGTCCTCACCCGGCCCTCCGGCCTCGCACGCGAGCCCCCAGTCCACAGGCCGCATGCGACCGTAACATGAGCGAGGCCGGACCAGCCTCCCGGGTAGGACGCACACCGACGACGGCGGGGGTTAGTCCCAGGCCGGTGGGAGGCTCCAGAGGCCGCCCTCGCCCATCTCCGCCTCCGCCTCCCAAGGCTGCGCTGCACCCAGCCACCCCCACTGTCCACGGGCCAGGACTACTAATACCCCGGGGACTAGCCTCACCCGGTTCTGGCTGCGGCTTCGCGGAACGAACCTCCCCTCCCCCGACCCACCCCCTTCGGCGACGCGCACAACTCCACTCGGTTCAGTCCCGGGTTTAGCGCTGAGAGCAGGCGAAAGCGGAGGAGGTGTCGAGCAGAGCCGGAGCGCGCCCCGCCCTCCACATTCCCATTGGCTGGCGAGGGCAGGCCGGTGCCTTGGGCGCGTCCATTGGCTGAGTCTGCCTTCCTTCAGAAATCCCACAAGGGGATGGCCCGTGAGGCTGTCCGTCAGAAGCAAGCCACACCCCCTGTACTTCCATTCCCTGGCCCCTAAGCTAGCTGTGGCCTGGGACGCATTCCTCCCTCCTCGCTCCCGCCCCCCGCCCCGCCCCCACCAGATCCGTAGGGTCCGCAGCCCGACTTTCCTGGCCGGGGACCTGCCGCGGTCAGGAGACTCCCTGTGTTTGGACAGTCCGAGACACTAAGGCTAGACCGCTTCCTTCGTTCCGGCCGGGGCGCCTAGTCCGCCGCGGTGGTTCCAAGCATTTTGCCCGGGAAGGGACGCAGCCTCGATGTCCCTTACGCACTCCTGTCCAAGTCCTGGAGGCTGGAGGCCCCGTGCGGGCCAATGGGCAGGGATAGCCCCGGGCCAACGAGTAGGGCGGCGGGCGAAGGCGTCCCCGAGCGATCTAGGACGGCGCACGTCCACCCGCGCCTCATCCCGTGAGGAGCACCCCTGCGCCCGTCATGGCTGCGGGAGGAGACGGCGTCCTCCATCTTGTCGGGACCACTCGGAACCGGGTCTGTAGGGTTGGGCGACGTGTCCCCTGCAGACCCTGCTGCCCTCCGCCATTCGGCCAAGGGACAGCCCGCTCCCGGCGTCCGCGTGGGACCCAGGGACTGGAGACGGCAAGGAGACCCAGTCACCGTTCCCACCCCAAAGGCCAAGATGGAGGCCCTGGGGGCGCCACTGGAACCTGACGCGAGGGTGGACGGGCCGGAGCCGCCGCGGTGTCCAGGGCGCTGGCGCTGTTACCACCCTGCACCATGGTCTCCCTGCTGAGGGACCATCCGACAACCCCGTCACCCCAGGTAGTAGCCCACCGTCCGCTGCTCCTCTTTTGTTCCCTGTCCACCCCGACGTCTCGGGCGCACACCACACCGGATTCCATTCCAGGACTCAGGTCTCGCCCTAGCGGCGGATAGAGGGATGACAACGAGGGAGACATGGATGCATGGATGTTAAGACTCCTCAATTGTCCACCATTATCCACCACCGCCTACTGATAGACATGTATTGTTTCCATTGAACATTCAACAAGATGAGGTTGAACAGGAAGTTTATAATGAAGTCAGTCATTCTCGAAGGTCTCAGTAAAGACTGACAGTGAACATTATAGACGCCACTTACAACAATAGAAATTGAAATTTATTCATGAATGATAAATTTTAAAAATCAAGTGATTCTTTCACCTAGGGCAAAATGCAATAAATATAATCCTACTTATTTAACTTGAAAAAATGTCCAACATGTATTTCAACCAACTTTCTCAAAATAGTATCATTGGTGATGGGGGTTTTGCAAAACTATTATTTCATAATTGTAACTTGTTCAGTTCTCAATACAATGAAATATCCTTTTAAAACTTTATAGTACACGGTTTTGTTTTGCATTGACTTTTTATTGTTGTTAATCCTCACGCTAGGATATTTTTGTCTACCCAGCCCCCCATCCAGGGGCCAGGTATCTACACTGCAACCCAAGTACCTGCCCTTGATCAGAATGGAGCCAGTGATCCTTCCATTCAAGGGGCAGAGGCTCTAACCACTGCACCACACTGCTGAGACATGCAGTGACATTCTAGATGGCACTATCTTCACAGCAAATGGTTTATTACCAAATGCAGAGCAACATTGTAATAAGACCATAAAAACTTATACCACCCTTGTAAGTTATGTCATAGACTTAAATGATAGGTTATGTTCCTACATGAGTTCAAGGAAGCTTTGTACAGCTACTAATTCCCTGGCATGGTTGCTATCTTATAATTAACAACAGGAATAATAATTACAATATATTATTCACATTTGGTATTCCATCATTAAAATCCATTTGTCTATGAAGATATTCAATGGGTTGCCTGTGTACTATTCAAGGACAATATTTTTAATATATTTTTATTTATTTCAGAGAGGAAGGGATAGAGAAAGAGATAGAAACATCAATGATAAGAATAATCGATTGGCTGCCTCCTACAAGCCCCACACTGGGGATCAAACCTATAAGCTACATGTGCCTTGACCAGGAATTGGGTCGATGCTCTACCACTGAGCAACACCAGCTGGACTGGAGGAGAATTTTAGTTGAGAATTTAGAAATGGGAAAAAAATATTTTTTGTATAATAACTTTTTTACACTACACTTAATTTACATGAAAGAACTTTACAAATATATTTTAACTTCATAATTTTCAAAAGGTAGAAATGCCACAAATATTCATTAACTAATAAATGTATAAACAAGTATGGTCTATCCATACAATGGAATATTATTCAGCCATAGAAGGAATGAAGTTCTGATATATGTTACAATATGGATGAACCTTAATATGCTACATTAAATAATATAGACCCAAAAGACTACACCTTATATGGTTCCATTTATGTGATTGTCCAGACTAGGCAAATCTATAGAGACAGAAAGTAGGTTAGTAGTTGCCTAGTCCTGAAGTACCGGAGAGATACTAGTATCTCAGTTGTGGGGAGTTGTCATTGAGAATTCTGTAGTATAACCCCAAGCTGTGCCCTCCTGCAGAGAGCAGCAAAACTTAGAAAGGTGCCCCCATAACATATGGCTGTGAAAAGCAACAGGATTGCTGTCTGCCAGGGAGAGATGGCTGTAATACTGGCACCCTTTTAAAGGAACAATGCACAAAATCTTGTGCGCAGTCACTCACCTTGGGTTTGGGCAGAGAGAGAACCAATTGGACTGAAGCTGCATGGGCAGAAGCCAGGATTGGGGGCTCTAGAGTTAGAGCTGAGAAGACAGACACCCCAGGTTCCTATGCTGAGTTATTCCTTCACACTGCAAAGGTCATCTTTTCAGCAGACCTTTGCTATCCAGGCAGTGCTTGCCTCGGGGGAAGACAGTTGACCCACCCTATTGGAAAATCTCTTGCCCCATGCTGTGGAATTTCTGAGGCCTATTAGGAGACTAAGAATAATAATTAGTGTCCAGGCCAAAACATTGTCCCATCCTATTGGAAAACCTCTCACCCACCTGTGGATGATTGCCAGAGGCTACTCAAGACTGAATCAAATTAGTTTACAGGCAGAGATGGGTCTTTGGAGGCTTTGAGACTCTGCCTGATCTAATTAATCATAAACAGCATTTAACACTGTCCTGCACTAGAGACTGGGAGGTGTAGCAGATCTATATATTTCATAAAAACCCAAACAGGGAGCCAAAATGGGGAGACAAAAAAAAAGAATGAGCCAAAACCAGTTTGGCTCAGTGGATAGAGCGTCGGCCTGCAGACTGAAGGGTCCCAGGTTCAGTTCCGGTCAAGGGCATGTATCTTGGTTGCGGGCTCATTCCCAGTGGGAGGGGTAGGGAGTACAGGAGGCAGCTGATCAATGTCTCTCACTGATGTTTCTAACTCTTTATCCTTCTCTCTTCCTCTCTATAAAAAAAATCAATAAAATATATATTTTTTAAAAAATCCAAATGAAAGAAAAAGAGATTTCTCAAGGAAAGATAAATTAAATGGAAATAAGATATTTATCTGACATAGAGTTAAGAATAATGATGCTAAAGATGCTCAACAGCATGAGAAAAGGTCAGAAACTATGAAAAAAGAATTAGAAATAAAGAATGACATAAAACTAATAAAGAACACATTGGAGGGAATACAGAGCAGATTATGGGAACCTGAGGATCAGATCAATCAATTAGAAGATAGGGTAGAAATCAATCACTCAATCAGATAACCAAAAGGAAAAAATACAAAAACAGATGGATAGCATAGCTGGTGTGGCTAAGGGGTTGTACACTCACCTATGAACCTGGAGGTAATAGTTCAATTATTTGTCTGGGTCTATGCCCAGGTTGTAGGCTCAATCTCCAGTGCGGAGGCATGCAGGAGTTGGCCAGTCAATGATTCTCTCTCATGATGGATGTTTCTTCCCTCTCTCACCTCTCCCTTCCTCATAAAATCAATAAAAAAGTATTTCTTAAAAAGAACAGGAGGACTGCTTAAGGGAGCTGTGGGAAAACCTGAAACATAACAATATTTGCATAGTATTTGTGACAGAAGGAGAAGAAAAGGAGCAAAAAATAGAGAATGAGTTTGAAGAAATAATGACAGAAAACTTTCCTAACCTGATGAAGGAATGAGTCACGCAAGTTCAGGAGGCACACACATTCCCAAGCAAGAAGAACCCAACAGGCCCAAGCCCAGACACATCATAATTAAAATGCCAAAAATTAAAGACAAAGAGAGAATCTTAAAGGCAGCAGGAGAAAACAATTTGTTAGCTACAAAGGAGCTCCCATTAGGCTGTCAGCTGATTTCTCATCAGAAACTCTATAGGCCAGACGGGAATGGCATGAAGTACTCAAAGTAATGGAAAGCAAAGATCTGAAACCAAGATTACTATATCCAGTCTGGCTATCATTCTAAATAGATAATGAAATAAAGAGATTCCCAGACAAAAAACGCTAAATGATTTCATTACCACCAAGCCAGCATTACAAGAAATGCTAAAGGGACTGCTGTAATCAGAAGAAGAAATAATGGAAAAACCTAGACATACAGAATTGAAATGGCAATAAATAAGTACCTATTAATAATAACCTTAAATGTAAATGGATTAAATGCTCCAATCAAAAGATTTAGAGTAGCTGACTGGATACAAAAACTTTACCTAATTATATGCTGTCTATGATACATCCATCTCAGAACCAAAGACACACACAGGATGAAAGTAAAGGGATGAAAAAAAATTTTCCAGACAAATGGAAATTAAAGAAAGCTGGGGTAGCAATATTTATATCTAACAAAATAGAATTCAAAATAAAGGTCATCAAGAGACAACAAAGGTCACTATATAATACTAAAAGGATTAACCTAGCATGAGGATATAACCCTGGTAAACATATATGTACCCAATATATGAACACCCAAATATATTATATATTTAAAAAAACTTCAAGAAGACTTTAAGAGTGAGATCAACAATCATACAGACATAGTAGGGGACTTTAACATCTGACTCACTTCACTATATAGACCTTCCAGACAAAAAATAAACAAGGAAACAGTGACTCTAAAAGACACACTGGATCAGATGGATTTAATTGACATTTATATAACATTTCACTCCATGAGCAGCAGAATATACATACTTCTCAAGTGCATATGGATCATTCACAAAGATACATCACATGTTAGGACACAAAACAAGTCTCTACAAGTTTAATAAGATTGAAATAATATGAAGCATCTTCTCAAATCACAGTGGAATGAAATGAGAAATCAACTACAGTAAAAACTGTCAAAAACATTCAAACACATGGAGGCTAAATAGTATGTTTTTTAAACAATGAATGGGTAATCAATGATATAAAGAAAGAAATGTTAAAAAAAAAAAAACTCCTTGCAAAGAAATGAAAAAGAATACACAACACAAAATGTCTGGGACACAGCAGAGCATTTCTGAGAGGAATGTGTATAACACTACAGGCCTACCTAAGAAAACAAGAAAAATCAATTGTATGGGTGCTCCCTTATAGGTAATTAACTGTTTTTCTCTTGCTGCTTTTAATATTCTCTTTGTCTTTTTCTCTTGGATTTTAATTATGATGTGTCTTGGTGTAGTCCTCTTTGGATTCCTTTTGTTTGGAGTTCCATGCGCTTCCTGGACTTTTAAGTGTATTTTTTTCACCATGTGGGTGAAGTTTTCAGTCATTATTTCTTCCCATAGGTTTTCAGTATCTTGCTCTCTCTCTTCTTCTGGCATCCCCATAATTTTGAGGTTGCTAAGCTTAAGTTGTTTCAGAGGGTCCTTACACTATCTTTACAATTCTTTATTATTTTTTCTTTTTGCTTTTCCAGTGGAGTTTTTGCTTCTTTGTATTTCAAATCTTTGACTTGATTCTTGCATTCCTCTAGTCTGCTGTTAGATTTCTGTATAGTATTTTTTATTTGAGTCAGTGTATGTTTAATTTCTAGTTGGTTCTTTTTCATCTCCTCTTGGGTCTCACTAAATTTATCAAATTTTTCTAAGAAATTCTAAAAAAACCTTGTAACCGTGGTTTTGAACTCTATATCCAGTCATTTGTTTTCCTCAATTTCTTTTGTTTATGATCTGTTCTTTAGTCTCTGCATGTTTCGCTGATTCCCTGAGTTGGTAGAGTAGCTTTGTGTGCTAGCTGTCCTATGTGGCCCAATAGCTCTGCCTCCCAGTTACCTGAGGTGGACACTCTTGATGCGCCCCTTTGTGAACTGTGTGTACAGTCTTGTTATAGATAATTCATGATTGTTGTTGCTATCACTGGGGAGAATTGACCTGGAAGCCAAATTGGTTGTGAGGATCAGCTGTGTCTGCGCATGTGGGCTTGCCTCCAGTCTTTTGCTTTTCAGGGGAGTGGGCGCAAGCTTCTGTAACTCTGGCTTTCAGTTCCCCTGAGTTTCCATGCACTGTAGGGACCCATATGAGTCTGGGTCCCCAGGGTCTTGCTCGAAACTGGGGTTCACTGCAGTTGGACCTGGATTTCAGTGCTGTTGTGAGGTTCTGTTTTCCTCCTGCTAGAGGAAGCCAAGCATAATCAGCAGTCAGTGCTCTGTGTGTGCACTTTCGTGAGCCTCCACACTTCTTTCTTTCGTGGCTCCCCTAAGTTTCCATGCACTCCTTCCTTTTCACAACAGTCCAGACTCCCCCTACCAGTCTCACATGGAGCTGGGGTTCAGTGCTGTTTGGATTTTCCATCTTCCTTCTGCTAGAGAAAGGCAGCCAGACCCTCCTCCAACCATCCTCTCCACAAGCA
Organism: Lasiurus cinereus; assembly: GCA_011751065.1. Lineage (NCBI taxonomy): Eukaryota > Metazoa > Chordata > Mammalia > Chiroptera > Vespertilionidae > Lasiurus > Lasiurus cinereus. The sequence continues at coordinate 1,441,812 of JAAGEH010000366.1, forward strand.
TGTATCCGTACTTCAGCTTCTTGCAACTCCTCTGAGTCTCTGTATGTTCCTCTTTACTTCTAGGTGTAGAATTTTCACTCAGCCAGCTTTCCTGTGGTTCTGGATTGTGTCTGTCCTGTCTTTTAGTTGTAGTTTTGAAATTGTTGTGCGAGGCAGCAGCTTAGGTGTTCACCTATGTCGCCATCTTTAATTCTCTCCTATTATTTTATTTTTCATTTATTTTTATTTTTTACTTTTTCATCTTTTAAGTAAAAAACTATTTTTTGCCAAAACCAGTTTGGTTCAGTGGATAGAGTGTCAGCCTGCAGACTGAGAGGTCCTAGATTCAATTCTAGTTAAGGGCATGTACCTTGGTTGCATGCACATCCCCACTAGTGGGTGTGCAGGAGGCAGCTGATTTATGTTTCTCTCTTATTGATGTTTGTAACTCTCTATCTCTCTCCCTTCCTCTCTGTAAAAAATCAATAAAATACATATTGAAAATATTTTTTTCCTTCTTCCTCAATTGATTTTACCTTTTTTAATTATTACATTTTTATTTTCAACTAGTATTATTACTACTATTTTACCATTTTGAAAAAAAAGTGTCATTTTATTTTCTCTTTATTTTACTTTGGGATTAGAGTTCTACATCTATTTTTATCTTTCCTAGAGCATCATTTTACTCTACCTTAACTCTACCTTTATGCCAACACTCTCTAACTTTTCCCATTTTGTTGTCTTCTTTCTCTTACCCTTTTCCTACTTTAGATTTTCCCTATTCATTCTTTTAACCCAGTTAAATTTCACCTCACTTATATATCTAATTGCCAATCCCCTGCTACAAGTCCATATACACCTCTTTCTTCTTTGTCTTCACCATCCAAAAAATTGTTTTTCTCTATGTCCTTTTGTTGTTTGCTTGAACATTGGTTATATCGATTTTTATACTTTTTTGTAAGATTGTTTTTGCTTATTTTACTTGTTTTATTTTGCTTTTTCTTTACTTTGTTTTTGTTTGTTTATTATCTCTGTTTTCCCTGGCCTCCCTTGATATTAGTTGGTATTTGAAGTTTGTATTAATCTCCAGGTACTTGTTGCCAGCATTTGTTGGGATTAGTGGCTGTTCTATTGGAGTTTTCTCCTCATACATATAATTCGTTCCCCTTTTCTTTCTTATTCTCTTTCTTTTCTCTCTTACATTTATTTTTTTTATTTTTTTCCTTCTTTTTTCTTCCTTCTGCCAATTACATTTTGACACACTTATCTTTTCTCCTCTTCTATCTCTTCTTCTTTCTCTAATTTCCCCTAATTTGTCTCTCACTGCTGGTCACCTTATTTGTGATTATTAACATCATGAATACATTTCTGTTCAGGTGTGTTGTACCTGCTTGTGTTGTATTTTGTGCCTTTAAATCATCACAGGAGAGAGAACTCCATAACCACTCCATAACCCAGAGAAGAGAGACCATGGGCAGACAAAGAAACAGCCCGCATATAAAAGAAAAGCAGGCATCACCAGAAAATGAAGTAAATGAAATAGAAGCAAACAACCTACCAGAAAAATAGTTCAGAAAAATGGTTATAAGGTGGCTAAAAAGAATGGAATTCGACAATATGAGTAAGAACCAAGAGGAAATTATAAATAATCAAGAAGAAATGAAAAATGTCATCGCTGCTATAAAGAATTCAATAGAAAGTATCAAAAGTAGAGTAGGAGAAGCAGAGGACTGCATCAGTGAGCTAGAAGACAAGGTAGGAAAAAATACCCAAGTACAGCAGCTTCTAGAAAAAAAAAATTAAAAAGCAAGAGGAGAGTCTAAGGAAACTTTGGGATAACATGAAACAAAACAACATCCGCATAATTGGGATTCCAGAAAGAGTGGAAACTGAGCAAGGAATACAAAGCCTGTTTGAGAAAATAATGACACAAAACTTTCCTGACACAAAACAAATCCAAGAAGTTCACAGAGTCCCAAGCAAAATAAACCCCAAAAGACAGACAGTAAGGTACATTATAATTAAATTGGCAAACACCAGTGACAAAGTAAGAATCTTAAAATTGGCCAGAGAGAAACAGAAAGTTACCTGCAAAGGAACCCCCATCAGACTAGCAACTGATTTCTCAACAGAAACTCATCAGGACAGAAGGGAATGGAATGAAATATACAAAGTCATGCAAAGGAAGGGTCTGAATCCAAGAATACTGTACCCAGCAAGGCTATCAATCAAATTGAAGGTGAAATCAGGAGTTTCACAGACAAAAAAGGACCAAGGGAATTTATTACCACCAAACCTGCAATGCAAGAAATGTTAAAGGGTCTGCTATAAAAAATAAATAGGAAGCAAAGAGGGAACACAGGGGTAAAGAATAAAAATGGCGACCAATAATTACCTATCAATAATTACTTTAAATGTAAATGCATTAAATGCTCCAATTAAAAGACATAGGGTAATGGAATGGATAAGAAAACATGAACTAGGGGAGAGAAATCCAAGATGGCGGCATAGATAAACACCTACACTGCTGCCTCGCACAACAATTTCAAAACTACAACTAAAAGACAGAATGGACATCATCCAGAACCACAGGAAAGCTGGCTGAGTGGAAGTTCTACAACTAGAGGGAAGGAGAGGGGCTCACGGAGACCCAGGAGAGCTGCAAAAAGCTGAGGTACGGAGACACGTGCGTGGAGAGAGCGGGTGCAGGAATACCTGGCTGGTTTTCTCTGGCAGGAGGGAAACAGAGACTCTCAAAGGCATTGAACCCCTTATCTTACGACACTAAATACCAGATCCAGCTGAAACTCATATGGGGGGAGTTTGGACTGTGAAAAGGGAGAGGTGCACAGAAATTTAGGGGAGTCGCAAAAGATCAGAGGCCTGGTAGCGCACATGGCGCTGCACAGAGGACAGACTGTTCATTGTGCCGCTGGCTTTTGCGAGGGGGCGGGAAACAGACCTTCCCAACTGTGCCACTTCTGACTCCACTAAGCCCCTGTTTCGGGTAAAACCCTGGGGACCCAGACTCGGATGGTCCTGGAGCCAAGGGGAGTCGGAAAGGCAGCTGTCTAGAGGCACTGTGGGTGCGCATGCACAAGGACCGCTCCAGCCATTACCCAGTCACGTGAGACTCAGGGGCCGTGGAGAGCGGGGCCCACTGGAAGTCAAGGCGGTCCCTTAAGCCCTGAGACTCCACCCATCCCAAGATCAACAGAAAGGCTTCTGCGGTCTTGCTAGTCTGACATCATAAGGCTGAATCCAACACAGAAGTTCTCCCGGCAGAGTGAAAATGCCGAGACAAGGGAAGGGATAACAAACAAAAGAAATGAAGGAAAACAAACAACTGCATATAGAGTTCAAAACCACACTTATAAGGTTTTTCAAGAATATGCTAGAAAAGTTGAATAAAGTTAGCGAGAGCCAAGAGGAGATGAAAAAGGACCAACTAGAGATGCAAAGGATCCAACTAGAGATGGAAAAGATCCAACTAGAAATTAAACAAACACTCACTGAAATAAAAAATATTATACAGAGTCCTAACAGCAGACTAGAGGAAGGCAAGAATCAAGTCAAAAATTTGAAATATAAAGAAGCAGAAAACATTCAACTGGAAAAGCAAGAAGAGAAAAGAATCCAAAAATGTCAAGATAATGTAAGGAGCCTTTGGGACATCTTCAAGCGTACCAACATCAGAATTGTGGGGGTGCCAGAAGAAGAGAGAGAGCAAGATACTGAAAACCTATTTAAAGAAATAATGACTAAAAACTTCCCACATCTGGTAAAAGAAATAGACTTACAAGTCCAGGAAGCACGCAGAACCCCATATAAAAGGAATCCAAAGAGGACCACACCAAGACACATCATAATCAAAATACCAAGAGCAAAAGACAAAGAGAGAATATTAAAAGCAGCAAGAGAAAAACAGTTCATTACCTACAAGGGAGCACCCATACAACTGTCAGCTGATTTCGCAATAGAAACGATGCAGGCCAGATGGGAATGGCAAGAAATATTCAACGTGATGAATAGCAAGAACCTACAACCAAGAATAATCTACCCAGCAAAGCTATCATTCAGAATTGATGGGCAGATAAAGAGCTTCACAGAGAAGAAAAAGCTAAAGGAGTTCAACTCCAAACCAGTATTATATGAAATGCTGAAAGGTACTCTTTTAGAAGAGGAAGAAGAAAAGGTAAAAGAAAAAAATTATGAGCAACAAATACATATCTATCAACAAGTGAATCTAAAAATCAAGTGAATTAAAAATTTGATCAACAGAATAAACTGGTGAATATAATAGAATCAGAAGCACAGAAAGAGAGTGGACTGATAATTCTCAGGGTGACAGGGGTGAGAGGTGTACAGGAAGAGACTGGACAAAAATCAAACACTTATGGATGAGGTCAATGGGAGGGAGTAAGGGCAGAGGGAAGGGTGGGAGCTGGGTGGAGGGGTGCTATGGAGGGGAAAAAAGAGAAACAAATGTAATAATCTGAATAATTAAGATTTAATTTAATTAAAAAAAAAAGAAAACATGATCTATATACAGTGATACCTCAAGATACGAGTTTAATTCGTTCCGTTACCTTGAGGCGTGGGAAACTATGAGATGCTCGAGTCGTGGTAAACTGGTGTGTCGTGTGCAGCCAGCTGATCCGCGCGATTACTCCTATCTCAAATGTTGTTCGTATTTCAAAGCAAAAATCGCTCTCTTGATGGCTCATATCTCAAAAATCTCGTATGTTAGGGCACTCGTAGCTCAAGGTACCACCGTATCTGCTATCTACAAGAAACCCACCCCAGAAGAAAAGATGCACACAGACTGAGGGCAAAGGAATTGAAGATAATTTTCAGGCAAATAGAAATTTAAAAAAAGGTAGGGTTGCAATAATTGTATCTGACAAATTAGATCTCAAAGTGAAGGACATAACAAGAGGTAAGGAATGCTACTTCATAATACTAAAGGGAGGATTCCAACAAGAAGAAATAACTCTGATAAACATATACGTACCCAATACAGGAGCAACCAAATCATAAAAAAGCTCCTGGAGGATATCAAGGGAAAGATCAACAGCAGTACAATCACAGTAGGAGACTTCAATACCCTACAATTAGCATTGGACAAATCCTCTAAAAAAATCAGCACAGAAAAATCAATTGTAAATGACCCACTACACCAGATGGAATTAATTGACATATTCAGAACATTTCATCCCAAATCCACAGAATATACATTCTTCTCTAGTGAACATGGGTCATTTTCAAAGATAGACAATATGTTGGGTCATAGGCAAAGTCTCTTCAAATTCAAGAGGATAGAAATCATTTCAAGCATCTTCTCAAATCACAGTGGTATAAAACTGAAAATCAACTACCATAAAAACAATACAAAGAAATCAAACACATGGAGACTAAACAGCATGCTATTAAACAATGACTGGGTAACCAGAGAGATCAAGGAAGAAAAAAAAAACATCACGGCAACAAATGAAAATAAAAACACAACAATACAAAAATTTGTGGGACACAGTGAAAACATTCTTGAGATGGAAGTTCATAGCTCTACAAGCCTACTGCAAAAACAAGAAACAATGGTAATAAATTACTTAACTCTATAACTCAAAGAGCTAGAAAGAGAGCAGCAAGAAAAGCCCAGTGCAAGCAGAAATAAGAAAATAGTAAAGATCAGAGCAGAGATAAATGACATAGACACCAAAGAAACAATTCAAAAGAACAACAAAACCAAGAGCTGATTCTTTGAAAGGATAAACAAAATTGATGAACCTCCAGCTAGGCTCAACAAGAAGCAAATAGAGAAGACCCAAATAAACAAAATCAGAAATGAAAGAAGAGAAATAACAACAGAGCCGTCTGAAATAAAAAGAATTGTTAAAAAATACTATTCCAACAAACTGAACAACCTGGAGGAAATGGACATAACCTTCCAAAACTCAATCAGGAATAATCTAAACATCTCAATAGGCCAATAACTATGGAACAAATTGAGCCAGTCATCAAAAAGCTTCCAGCAAATAAAAGCCCAGGACCAGATGGCTACACAGGAGAGTTTTACCAACATTAAAGGAAGAATTAAAACCTATCCTCCTCAGACTATTCCAAAAAATTCAAGAAGAAGGAACACGTCCAAACACCTTCTATGAAGCCAGCATCACCCTAATACCAAAACCACATAAAGACAACACAATGAAAGAGAATTACAGGCCAATATCCCTCATGAACATAGATACTAAAATCCTCAACAAAATTCTAGCAAATTGGATCCAGCAGTACATCAGAAAGATCATACACTACAGCCATGTAGGATTATAAAACCCCGAAGACTCCATCTAAAAATAAATAGATTTAATAAATGATTTTGGCAATGTAGCAGGATATAAAATTAATGCCAAGAAATAGATGGCATTTCTATACACTAATAATGAACATACAGAAAGAGAGACTAAAAAAGCAATCCATTTACCATTGTACACAAAAAATTAAGATACCTAGGAATAAAGTTAACTAAGGAGGTAAAACTACAGAACACTGAAAAAAAAGATAGAGGAAGACATAAACAGATGGAAGAGCATATACCATGCTCATGGATTGGGAGAATCAACATCATTAAAATGTCTATACTACCCAAAGCAATCTATAGATTCAATGCACTCCCCATTAAAATACAAACGACATATTTCACAGACCTTCAAAGATTCATCTGGAACAAAAAAAGACCCTGAATAACAAGAGCAATCCTGAGAAAGAAGAATAAAGTAGGTGGTATCTCAATACCAGATTTCAAGCTGTATTACCAACAACTGTTCTCAAAACAGCATGGTACTAGCACAAGAACAGACACATAGACCAAAGGAATAGAATAGAGAATCCAGATTTCAAACCTAACTACTATGCTCAATTAATATTTGACAAAGGAGGCATGAACATTCAATGGAGTCAAGATAGTCTCTTCAATAAATGGTGTTGGGAAAATTGGACAGATACATGTAAAAAAATGAAACTAGACCACCAACTTACACCATACACAAATATAAACTCCAAATGGATATAGGACTTAAACATAAGACCGGAAACTATAATCATATTAAAGAAATCCACAGGCAGCACAATCTCAGACATATGCCGAAGGAACTTCTTCACTGATAGTGTTCCAAGGGCAATGGAAGGTAAAGAGAAAAGAAACAAATGGAATACATCAAAATAAAAAGCTTTTGCACAGAAAAAGAAACCATCAACAAAACAACAAGAAAGCCCACTGTATGGGAGAACATATTTGCAGAAGTTATCACTGATAAAAGTTTAATCTCCAACATCTACAGCCAACTTATACAACTTAATAAATGGAAGATAAATGATCCAATAAAAATAGTGGGCAATAGACCTAAATAGAACCTTTTGGAAAGAAGACAAAAGGAAGGCCAAGAGACACATGAAAACATGCTCAAAGTCACTAATTATCCGAGAGATGGAAATCAAAATTACAATGTGATACTGTCAAACACCTGTCAGAATGGCAAACATCAACAAATCAACAAACGACAAGTGTTGGCAAGGATGCGGAGAAAAACGAACTCTCATGCACTGTTGGTGGGAATGCAGACTGGTGCAGCCACTGTGGAGAACAGTATGGAGTTTTCTCAAAAATTGAAAATGGAACTCCCATTTGACCCAGCAATCCCACTCTTAGGAATATATCCTAAGAAACTAGAAACACTGATCAGAAAGGATTTATGCACCCCTATGTTCATAGCAGCACAATTTACAATAGCTACAATTTGGAAACAGCCTAGGTGTCCGTCAGCAGATGAGTGGGTCAGAAAACTGTGGTACATCTACTCAATGGAATTCTATGCTGCCATAAAACACACACACACACACACACACACACACACACACACACACACAAGGAATTCTTTCCATTTGCAGCAATCTGGATGGAACTGTAGAGCATTATGCTAAGTGAAATAAGCCAGTCTATGAAAGAAAAATACCACATGATCTCACTCATTTATGGATAATAAAGAACATTATTATAAACTGTTGAACAAAAAGATAGATACCAAGGCAGTAAAGGATCAAACAGACTATCAAATTACAGCGGGAAGGTTAGGGAGAGGTGGGGTAGATAAGAGATCAACCAAAGGACTTGTATGCATGCATATAAACATAACCAATGAATACAAGACACTGGGGGGTCAGGGTATGCATGGGAGTGGGGCGCAGGCAATGCGAAGATATGGATACATGTAATAATTAATAAAAAATTTAAAAATGAGATAAAATAAAATAAAAATCTTTGCCACATGAAACAATTTCTTTTAAGGTTATGGTGACCTCTAGTATGGATTAGATTTAATATTTTTTTATTATAATTTTTTTATTTTTATTTTTTATATGTGTCCTTATTCTCCCATTACCCAACCCTAACCCTCCACTAATGCCCCACCACCCTATTGTCTGTGTCCATTGATTAGGCTCATATGCATGTACGCAAGTCTCTCTGTTGATCTATCCCCCTTACTCCCACCAACCCACACCTTCCCTGAGGTTTGATGTTCTGATCGACATTTCTCACTCTCTGGATCTATTCTTCTTCATCAGTCTATGTCATTCATTATATTCTACAAATGAGTGAGATCATGTGATATTTATCTTTTTTCGCCTGGCTTATTTCACTAAGCATAATGCTTTACATCTCCATTCATGTTGTTTCCTTTTTTACTGCAGCGTAGTATTCCATTGTGTAGATGTACCACGGTTTTTTAATCCATTCATCTGCTGATGGGCACTTAGGCTGTTTCCAAATCTTAGCTATGGTGAATTGTGCTGCTATGAACATAGGGGTGCATGTATCCTTTCTGATAGATGTTTCTAGTTTCTTGGGATGTATTTCCACAAGTGGGATCACTGGGACAAATGGGAGTTCAATTTTTAGTTTTTTAAGGAAACTCCATATCGTTCTCCACACTGCCTGCACCAGTCTGCATTCCCAACAGCAGTACAAAAGAGATCCTTTTCCTCTGCACCTTCACCAAAACTTGTAATTTGCTAATTTGTTGATGATAGCCATTCTGACAGGTGTGAGATGGTACCACATTGTTGATTTGATTTGAATCTCTCTGATGATTAGTGACTTTGAGCATGTTTTCATATGTCTCTTGGTCTCCCGTCTTCTTTTGAGAAGTGCCTATTTAGATCAGTTGCCCATTTTTTGATTGGGTTGTTTATCTTCTTTTTGTGAGGTTACATGAGTTCTCTGTAAATGTTGGAGATTAAACCCTAATCGTTGATATTATTGGCAAATATATTTTCCCATGCAATGGGCTTTCTTGTTGTTTTGTTGATGGTTTCCTTTGCTGTGCAAAAGCTTTTCATTTTGATGTAGTCCCATTTGTATATTTTTTCTTTAGTTTCCACTGCCCTAAGAGCAGTATCAGTGGAGAAGTTCCTTCGGCATATATCTGAGATTTTACTGCCTGTAGATTCCTCTAGTATTTTTATGGTTTCCCGTCTTACGTTTAAGTCCTGTATCCATTTGGAGTTTATTTTTGTGTATGGTGTGAGTTTGTGGTCTAGTTTCATTTTTTTGCATGTTTCTGTCCAATTTTCCCAACACCATTTGTTGAAGAGACTGTCTTGACTCCATTGTATGTTCGTGCCTCCTTTGTCAAATATTAATTGAGCATAGTGATTTGGGTCAATTTCTGGATTCTCTCTCCTATTCCATTGATCTACGTGTCTGTTCTTGTGCCAGTACCAGGCAGTTTTGAGAACAGTGGCTTTGTAATACAGCTTGAAATCTGGCATTGAGATCCCACCTACTTTGTTCTTCTTTCTAAGGATTGCTGCAGCTATTCAGGGTCTTTTTTTTTTATCCCAGATGAATTTTTGGAAAGTTCGTACTAGGTCTGTGAAGTATGCCTTTGGTATTTTCATTGGGATTGCATTGAATTTATAAATTGCTTTGGGTAGAATGGACATTTTGATGATATTGATTCTCCCAATCCATGAACATGGTATGTTCTTCCATCTGTTTATGTCTTCCTCTATCTCTTTTTTTTAGAGTTGTGTAGTTTTCTGCGTATAGGTCTTTTACCTCCTTAGTTAAGTTTATTCTTAGGTATCTTAATTTTTTTGGTGCTATGGTAAATGGGATTGCTGTTTTAGTCTCTCTTTCTGTAAGTTCATTATTGGTATATAGAAATGCCAAAGATTTCTTGGTGTTAATTTTGTATCCTGCTACATTGTGTTATCTTTATCTGGTTTTGCTATTAGGGTGAAGCTGGCTTCATAGAAGGAGTTTGAAAATATTCTTTCCTCTTGAATTTTCTGCAATAATCTGACAGAGGATAGGTTTTCGTTCTTCCATGAATGTTTGGTAAAATTCCCTGTGAAGCTGGCTTGCTCTGGGCTTTTTTGTGCTGGAAGCTTTTTGATGACAACTTCAATTTTTTCCATGCTTATCAGAGTATTGAGATTTTTTAAATATTCCTGAGTTTTGGAAGATTGTGTTTTTTTAGAAATGTTTACATTTCCTCTAGTTGTAAAATTTGTTAGAATAGAGTTGTTCATAATATTTTTTTTAACTTTCTTTGTATTTCTGTGGGGTCTGTTATCATTTTGCCTCTCTTATTTCTGATTTAGTTTATTTGGGTCCTCTCTCTTTGCATCTTGGTGAACCTGGTTACAGATGCATCAATCTTGTTTATTCTTTCAAAGAACCAGCTCTTGGTTTTGTTGATCTTTTGTATTGTTTTTCTGGTCTCTATGTCATTCATTTCTGCTCTGATCTTTATTATTTCCCTCCTTCTACTCACTGTGGGCTTTTCTTGTTGCTCTCTTTCTAATTCTTTGAGTTGTTTAGTTAGGTTATTCATTACCATTTTTTTTGTTGTTTTTTGAGGTAGGCCTGTAGAGCTATATAATTTCCCCTCAGCACTGCTTTCATTGTGTCTCATAGCATTTGTATTGTGTTTTTATTGTCATTAGTCTCCAGGATATTTTTAATTTCTTCTTTAAACTCATTGATAACCCAACCATTGGTTAATAACATGCTATTCAACTTCCAAGTGATTGAATTTTTTGGAATGTTTTTATTGTATTTTATTCTAATCTTAGGCCATTGTGGTCTGAGAAAATGCTTGATATTATTTCAATCTTTTTGAATTTGGGGAGACTTTGCTTGTGACCCAAAATGTGGTCTATTTTTGAAAATGTCCCATGTGCACTTGAGAAGAACATATATTCCGTGGCTTTGGGGTGATTTCTCTGAAGATGTCAATTAGATCCATCTGATCTAGTGAGTTATTTAGAATTGCTGTTTCTTGCCAAGGCCGGTTTGGCTCAGTGGATAGAGCGTCGGCCTGCGGACTGAAAGATCCAGGTTCGATTCCGGTCAGGGGCATGTACCTTGCTTGCGGGCACATCTCCATAAGGGGGCGTGCAGGAGGTGGCTGATCGATGTCTCTCTCTCATCGATGTTTCTGACTTTCTATCCCTCTCCCTTCCTCTCTGTAAAAAATCAATAAAATATATTTTTAAAAAAATAGAATTGCTGTTTCTTTGCTGATTTTTTGTCTACAGGATTTATCCAGTGATGTCAGTGGTGTATTAAAGTCCCCTACTATAATTGTTTTGTTATCAATGTCTCTGTTGATATCTTCCAGGAGATTTGTTATGTATTTAGAGGATACTGTATTAGGTCCATATATGTTTACCAGAGCTATAACTTATTATTTTTTGGGTTTTTTTGTTTGTTTTTTTAATTAAATCTTTATTATTCAGATTATTACATTTGTTTTTCTTTTTTCCCCTCCATAGAACCCCTCCACCCAGCTCCCACCCTTCCCTCCCTCCCGTTGACCTCATCCATAGGTGTATGATTTCTGTCCAGTCTCTCCCTGTACACCC
>JAAGEH010000366.1:1458721-1580485 GCA_011751065.1 Lasiurus cinereus
GTCAGTGTATGTCTAATTTCTATTTGGTCCTCTATCATCTCCAGTTGAACCTTTTCCATCCCTAGTTGGCTCCCCTGCATCTCTAGTATGTCCTTTTTCATCTTCTCTTGGGTCTTGCTAAATTTATCCATCTTTTCTAGCATATTCTTGAAAAACCCCATAAGCGTGGTTTTGAACTCTATATCCAGTCTTTTGTTTTTCCTCCATTTCTTTTGTTTGTGATCCCTTCCCCTGTCTCGGCATCCTCACCATGCCGGGGAAACTTCTGTGTTGGATTCAGCTTTATGATGCCAGAGGCAAAGCCGCAGAAACCTAGGTTGAGCTTGGGAGGGGTGGAGTCTCAGGGCTTAAGGGACCGCCTTGCCTTCCAGTTGGCCCCGCCCTCCACGGCCCCCGAGTCTCACGTGACTGGGTAATGGCTGGAGCGGTCCCTGTGCGCACACGCACCCGTCGTGTCTCTAACCGCTGCCTTTCCATCTCCCCTGCGCGCCAGGACCACATGAGTCTAGGTCCCCAGGGTTTCGCCCGAAACAGGAGCTTAGTGGAGTCAGAAGTGGCGCAGTTGGGAGGGTCTGTCTCCCGCCCACTCACGAAAGCCAGCGGCACAATCAGCAATCTGTCCTTTGCGCAGCACCGTGCGCGTGCGAGACGGGACCTGATCTTCTGCGACTCCCCTAAATTTCCATGCACCTCTCCCTTTTCACAGTCCAAACTCCCCCGAATGAGTTTCGGCTGGATCTGGGGTTTAGTGTCTTAAGATAAGGGGTTCAATGCCGTTGAGAGTCTCTGTTTCCCTCCCGCCAGAGAAAGCCAGCCAGGTCCTCTAGCGCCCGCTCTCTCAGCGTGCACGCGTCTCGGTACCTCAGCTTTTTTGCAGCTCCTCTGGGTTTCTGTGAGCCCCTCTCTTTCCTTCTAGTTGTAGAATTTTCACTCAGCCAGCTTTCCTGTGGTTCTGGATGATGTCCGTTCTGTCTTTTAGTTGTAGTTTTGAAATTGTTGTGTTTACCTATGCCGCCATCTTGGATTCTCCGCTATACCTTATTGTTGAATTGCTCCTTTTAGTATTATGTAGTAGCCTTCCTTATCTTTTGTTAAGGCCTTTACTTTGAGGACTATTTTATCAGATACAGTGGTACCTCAAGATCCGAGTGCCCTAACATATGAGATTTTTCAGATACGAGCCATCAAGTGAGCGATTTTTGCTTTGAAATACGAGCAACATTTGAGATAGGAGTAATCGCTCGGATCAGCCGGCTGCACAAGACCCACCAGTTTACCAAGACTCGAGCGTCTCATAGTTTCCCATGCCTCAAGGTTACAAAACAAATTAAACTCATATCTTGAGGTACCACTGTATAAGTATTGCCACCCCAGCTTTTTTTCTCATTTCTATTTGTCTGAAAAATGATTTTCCATCCCTTCACTCTCAATCTGTGTGAATCCTTTGCTCTGAGTGGGTCTCTTGTAGACAGCAAATATATGGGTCATATTTTTTTCTCCATTCAGCTACCCTATGTCTTTTGATTGGTGCATTTAACCCATTTATGTTTAATGTTATTATTGACAAGTTCATCTTTGTTGTCATATTTTTCCTTAATGTTTGTGTTTCTTCTTGCCTTTCTCTTTCTTCTTTTTACAGCAGTCCCTTTAGCATTTCTTGCATTGTTGGCTTGGTAACGATAAACTCCCTTAGTCCTTTTTTGTCTGTGAAGCTCCTGATTCCACCTTCAATTTTCAATGATAGCCTTTCTGGGTATAGTATTCTTGGGTTCAGACACTTGCTTTGCATCACTTTATATATTTCATCCCATTCCCTTCTGGCCTGGTGTGTTTCTGTTGAGAAATCAGTTGATATGCTAATAGGAGATCCCTTGTAGGTAACTTTCTGCCTCTCTCTGGCAGCCTTTAAGATTCTTACTTTGTTGTTAATGTTCACCAATTTAATTATGATGTGTCTTGATATCTATCTTTTTGTGTTCATCTTGTTTGGGATTCTGTATTTTTTGGACTTGCATAGTTTTTTTCTTGCCAATATCTGGGAAATTTTCTGTCATTATTTTTTCAAATAGGTTTCTATTCCTTGCTTCTCTTCCTTTCCTTCTGGTATCCTTATTATGCAAATGTTGTTTCATTTTGTGTTGTCCCAAAGCTCCCTTATGCTCTCTTCTTGCTTTTTAAGTTTTCTTTCCAGTTGCTGCTGTGTTAGTGTGTTTTTTCTTACCTTGTCTTCTAATTCACTGATGCGGTCCTCAGCCTCTTCTAGTCTACTGCTTAGGCCTTCCATTGTGTTCCTTATTTCAGCTATGTAGTTCTTAATCTCTGCTTGGTTTCCTTTGATGTTGGTGACATTCTCATTCAGCTCCTTATAGTTCTCATTGAGTTGTGTATATTTGTCATCCATCCATTTAAACATCCTTAAAACCATTACTCTGAATCTTTCTCTGATAAGCTGCTGGCCTCAATTTCATTTAACTCCTTTTCTGGTGATTCCTCTTTTTCTTTCCTTTGGGGATTGCTTTTTCGTCTTCCCATGTTTTCCTGTAATGTTTTAATTATAGATTCAATTGGTTTGCTACCCAGGTTTTTGGGTAATGGTGTAACTAGTGTATTCTCTCAGTTCTGCTGTGCTTGTTAATCTATTGTAGTTCCCTATTTGAACTATTTGGGTTTTCTTGATGTAGATCTTCGAGCTTGAGCAGCACAACTGTGGAATCTAGAAGTTGTCAGCTGTGTAGGGGAGTGTCTCTGTTTTTGCTGTTTTGCACCCTTAATTGAGATCATGCATGCCCAGTGGGGTCTCACAGTGACACCAAGGAACCGTCTGTCGCGGTGATGTGGTTTAGGGGGCCTACACTCTGAAGAAGCATGACTGTGGTGCCCAGATTCTATAGTTGTGGAGTGTGCAGACTCAGCTTTTGCTGCTGCAGTTGTGGTTGATAGGCACTTACTCCCAGTAGCAGCTCACAGGAGCACCCATGGTAAGTTTGCCAGCGAGGCACACTGAAGCACTCTGAAGGGTCCTGGCAGTGTAGCCATGTAATTGAGGTGTCTGTGGGCAGATATCCAAGATGAGTGAATTCAAATTTTCTACTGCTGGGGGGGAGTGCACCTCTGTTTGTTTGAGGTTACACCCAGGGAGAGCCAGCCTACAGTAGTTCCCAAGAGCCCCCTGCGGGTAGATGGGTTCAGGGTGCCTACCTGTTGGAACTTCACATCTGTGGAGGTACATTTGCCAGGCACTGTGCTCTAAGGCACTCTGCAGGGTCCTGCACTGAGGTTGAGCTAGCGCAGTGTTCTGACACTTTGCGGAGTCCTGCACTGAGGGTGAGCTGCTGGGGTACTTATTTAGGAAGAAGGTATTCAGAAATTCTACTTTGGGCAGGGCACCCTTGTTTGTGCCTAATCCTACCCAGTAGAGACTCAGAGCTGCTTCCAGAGTGTGCTGTGGATAGATGAGCGCAGGTATCCTTTTCCTTTGTGGAGGATCCTTTTTTTTTTTTTTTTTGGCACAGCCCTTTAATGACGCGCCCTGAGGGATCCTGCACTGAGGATGAGCCGAAGGGGTAAATGTGGGTAGTTATGCAGGAGGAGAGAATTCAGAAGTTCTCCAGTGCAGGGTGCCCTTGTCTGTGTGGAATCACACCCAGCGGAGACTTACAGCTGCTCCTAGAGCACACTGCTGATGCAGCCCTCTGATGATGCACCCTGAGGAGTCCTGGCAATGAAGTTGAGCCACTGGGGTAAATGTGAGCAGTTATTCAGGAAGAGGGAACTCAGAATTTCTACTGTGGGTCGGTGCACCCTTGTCTGTACAAAATCACACCTGCGGGAGTTCCCAGTGGCTCCCAGGCACTGCCTAGGGAGTGGAGCGCCCTGGCTGCCTTCGTGCTGGAAAGGCGCTAATGTGGGCTAGCTGGAAATGCACTAATGTGGACCAGAGTTTTGCCGCTGGGGAGGGGGAGGTTTCACTTACTGCTTTGGAGGTGAAGGTCCCAGGGTCTGCAGGTCTGCAGCTGTGGCAGCAGGGTTTTGCCTGGAGTGGCTGCTGGGTTGCAGGGCAGTTCCAATGCCTGTCTGGTTGATGGTGTTGGTGAGTTCCTAAAGAAAGGCTGCTTTCCCCTTCAAGATGGTGTGGCCTTCATGCCTGAGTCCCGCAGTCCAGGGAGTGCCCGCAGTGGTGATAGTCTCTCTTTTTTTTAACAGAGCCTGGACTGCTAGCCCCTGCTGCTCCTGTAAGATTTAACTGTCCCTTACTCACTCACACACACACCATACACATCCACACACTCTCCTTTCATACCCTCACTAACTTCCTCTCCCTCACCTTCATCCTGCCAGCCACCATCTTTTTTTCACATCTAAGCACTTTACTTCTTAATGCTTTTTACTCTCCCCTCCACACACCCCTGCCCACACACACATTACCTTAGAAAAACATCTGGTAGGAATATGTTAATTTTAATGTTCTAAATACAGTGGTACCTCGAGATACAAGTTTAATTCGTTCTGTAACCTTGAGGCGTGGGAAACTATGAGATGCTCGAGTCTTGGTAAACTGGTGGGACGTGTGCAGCCGGCCAATCCACACGATTACTCCTATCTCAAATGTTGCTCATATTTCAAAGCAAAAATCGCTTGCTCGATGGCTTGTATCTCAAAAATCTCATATGTTAGGGCACTCGTATCTCGAGGTACCACTGTACAAGTAAATAACTGTTGATTGTTTGTAACTAATTTCAATGCTAAATTCTGTTTTTCAATTTAATTATTTTCATATAATCCCATGGTAGTTTTTTATAACATTGAAAAGGAAAAAGAAGGGGTGGCAAGGTACTTGCAACCTAGTTCAGTATCTGGTTAAAACTGTAGTCTTACTTCCCCACTCTGACTGACTTGGGTAGGGCTGCAGAACCTAACCCCAGGGCCCCACTAGCTGACTTGGGTGGAGCTGAGGGGATATATAGGGCCGAGCCTCTCTACAAGTTCAATTCCCCTGGACTAGCAGATCTGCAAAATAAAGGTTAAACTTTCCTCTTTAATAGTGCTGGCTGATTGTTCTCCCATGCATTCTGCCACAACAACATCAGTGAATAACATTTCCGATTTTTTTATTTTGTTCTTATTTTATGTGTTTTTCAGTTAATTTTTTTATTGCAAGATATATACTTGAAAGGAGAGGTGATTGCCTTAAAAAAGGAGAAAAGAGAAAGAAGTCACTGTGAAAGTAAGTCTTCCTCACCACATTCCTCTAGCCTTCCAGTCAGCCTCCCAGAGGAAACCAGTTATAAGTTTCTTGTAACTCTTTACAGAAACATTTTCTCATGTACAAGTATATATTTTTCTGCAACTTGATTTTTTTTTCATTCAACAGTATATCTTAAAGGTGAATCCACATCAATAAGCAGAGATATACCCCATTCTTTTTCAAGACTACATATTATTAATTGTACTGTGGACAAAAAAGGGGACTACATACTAGACAAGCTTAGAAGAGGCCAAAACCAGAGACCAAAATGTCCACACATGGGGGGCTGAATGTAAACATTCCTAACTAAAAATGAGCCATGTCCTAAACCTGTAGCTTCCTTGTCAAAGGTCAGTCTTAAACTTTGAAATTGCCTATTGTCTTTGTGCATCTAAGATAACATACCTTTGAAATATCAGAGTAATTTATTTTCCAGACCCCTCCAAAGGCCAATCATGGGCACCAGAGAACAAAACCATATTGTTATCTTGTTCCCTTCATACCATCTCTATGTGCTACAAATGTTAACTATCAGTGTAAACAAAGTATGTATCTGTTCCTTTAATTTTTATCCAACCTCTGGGATTTCCCCACTTTGCTTTCCCCTGCCTCCCTAATCTACCAGCATTGAATTTCATGTAATCCTTCTTATATCTCCTCCTTAAATTCTAATGTATAAAATAAGCTGCAGCCTTGACCGTTTTGGCTTATGGAGAGAGCATCAACCTGTGGATTGAGGGGTCCTGGATTCAATTACAGCCAAGGGCATATACCTTTGCTGTGGATTCAATCCCTCACTGGGAATGTGCAGGAGTCAGCTGATTGATATTTCTAACTATCCCTCTCTCTTCCCCTCTATCAAAATCAACAAAACAAAATAAAACAAAATAAGCTGCAAAACTGACATTCTCAGGAGCATTTTTTCACTTTGTTTAGATTTTGCTTCCCAGTAATTGTCATAAATTTGGCTCAAATAAATGCTTATACGACTTTTTCTTAGGCTGGATGTTCTTTTATTAACCATACCATAAATTATTTAAATTATGTCAATCATGGACAATATTATATTATAATCACCATTAAAGTCATTCTCTTATCTTGTCCTTAATATCTAATTCTAATAATAGGAAATCATTTGCACATTGTTGCTTTTTAACCAAAAACACTTTTTAAAAAATATTTTACTCCAAGAAAGGAATAATGCTTTAATTGCTAAGTTACTATTTGTGTAGTCATGAGCCACACAATTATTCTTTTTTTCCCAGTGGTTGCATAAAATTATAATGGAGCTGAAAAATTCCTCATCACCTAGTTACATCTTAATGTTGTGGGACAATGCCTAGGTTTGCAGCAGGCTATACATCTCTCCTTCTCCCCTTGCTGTCTTTCACTCTAAAAAAATATTGGAATCAGTTTTAACATAAATGAATGATTCTATGACTGGATAGTGCTAATTTAAAAGGCCTTTCAAAGTGAGAGGCACCAAGCATTTATTTGAGATCACTAATTGGTTTGCATTAATTCAAGCAGAAGCCCAAATAGTGTTCCAATTAGGAGACAAAGGCAAGGGTTATTTATGAAAAGGGAAGGGGATGGTATAGCCATGTGACTGTATGCATCAATAAGGTAAAGAACAGCAAGGGTTTCCAGCAAACAAAAAACCAGATGGGAGAGGCAAGAAAGGATTCTCATCTGGAGACCAGAGGGAACTCGGCTTAGCCAACGACTTTAACAACTTGATTAAGGACAATCAAACATTTTCTAACAATAGTCCTAGGAAATGAATACAGATTTCTATATAATTTTTAGCCTCCAGAGTACAAAATAATGGAGAGTGCATTTAACAAAACTTCTACTTTTATCTCAGTTTTGATGTTAACCAGTTTTTGAACATTTATATCCATAACTGAACAAGAAAGAAATAAAAATTCTAGCAAAAAGTAATATTCATCTTGAGATTAGTGAGCTGTTTTTCCCCCTGTATTATATATATATTTTTTTAATTTCATAAATCTTTATTGTTCAGATTATTACAATTGTTCCTCTTCCCCGCCGCCCCCATAGCTTCCCTCCACCTAGTTCCCACACCACCCTCTGCCCTTCCTACCCCCTCATTGTCCTCATCCATAAGTATATGATTTTTGTCCAATCTCTTCCCATAACCCCCACTCTTTTTCCCCTGAGAATTGTCAGTCCACTATCTTTCTATGCTCCTGATTCTATTATATTCACCAGTTTATTCTGTTCATCAGATTTTTAATTCACTTAATTTTTAGATTCACTTATTGATAGATATGTATTTGTTGTTCATAATTTTTATCTTTAACGTTTTTGTCTTCTTCCTCTTCTTAAAGGTTACCTTTCAGCATTTCATATAATACTGGTTTGGTGTTGATGAACTCCTTTAGCTTTCTCTTATCTGTGAAGCTCATTATTTGACCTTCAATTCTGGATGAGAACTTTGCTGGGTAGAGTAATCTTGGTGGTAGGTTTTTTTTTAATTAAATCTTTATTATTCAGATTATTACATTTGTCTCTATTTTTTCCCCATGGCTTCCCTCTACCCGGCTCCCACCCCTTCCATCCTTACCTCCCCCCCCCCACATTGACCTCATCCTTAGGTGTATGATTTTTGTTCAGTATCTCCCCGCATCACCCTCACCACTTTCCCCCTGAGAATTATCAGTCCACTCACTTTCTATGCCCCTAACTCTATTATATTTATCAGTTTATTCTGTTGATCAAAGTTTAAATTCACTTAATTTTTAGATTCACTTGTTGATAGATATGTATTTATTGTTCATAATTTATTATCTGTTACCTTTTTCTTCTTCCTCTTCTTAAAGAGTACCTTTCAGCATTTCATATAATACTGGTTTGGAGTTGATGAACTCCTTTAGCTTTTTCTTATCTGTGAAGCTCTTTATCTGCCCTTCAATTCTGAATGATAGCTTTACTGGATAGAGTATTCTTGGTTGTAGGTTCTTGCTATTCATCACATTGAATATTTCTTGCCCCTCCCGTCTGGCCTGCATCGTTTCTGTTGAGAAGTCAGCTGACAGTCGTATGGGTGTTCCCTTGTAGGTAATGAACTGTTTTTCTTTTACTGCCTTTAATATTCTCTCTTTGTCTTTTGCTCTTGGTATTTTAATTATGATGTGTCTTTGTATAGTGCTCTTTGGATTCCTTTTATATGGGGTTCTGTGTGCTTCCTGGACTTGTAACTCTATTTCTTTCACCAGATGTGAGTTTTCAGTCATTATTTCTTCAAATAGGTTTTCAGTATCTTGCTCTCTCTCTTCCTCTGGCACCCCCACAATTTAGATGTTGGCATGCTTGAAGCTATCCCAGAGGCTCCTTACACTATCTTCACATTTTTGGATTCTTTTTTCTTCTTGCTTTTCCAGTTGAGTGTTTTCTGATTCTTTATATTTCAAATTTTTGACTTCATTCTTGCTTTTTTCTAGTCTGCTGTTTGGTCTCTGTATAATACTTTTTATTTCAGTCAGTGTATGTTTCATTTCTGGTTGGTCCTTTTCCATATCTAGTTGGTCCTTTTTTATCTCCTCTTGGGTCTCGCCAAATTTATTCAACTTTTCTAGGATATTCTTAAAAAACCTTATAACCGTGGTTTTGAACTCTATATCCAGTTGTTTGTTTTCCTCCATTTCTTTTGTTTGTGATCTCTTCCTTTGTCTCCACATTTTCACTATGCCCAGAGAACTTCTGTGTTGGATTCAGCCTTATGATACAAGACTTGCAAAACTTTAAAAGCCTCTCTGTTGAGCTTGGGATGGGTGGAGTCTCAGGGCTTAACAGACTGCCTTGTCTTCCAGTCGGCCCCGCCCTCCCTGGGTCTCACGTGACTGGGTAATCACTGGAGCAGTCCCTGTGCGCACGCACGCTCTCACAGTGCTTCTAGATTGCTGCCTTTCCAGCTCCCCTGCACTCTGGGACCATATGAGTCTGGGTCCCCAGGGTTTCTCCTGAAACTGCGGTTTAGTGGAGTTAGAAGTGGCACAGTTGGGAGGCTCTGTCTCCCGCCCACTCGTGAAAGCCAGCAGCACAGTCAGCAGTCGGTCTTCTGAACAAAGTGCTGTGCGCACCACCAGACTTCTGCCCTTTCGTGACTTCCCTAAATTTCCGTGCACTTCTCCCTTTGCACAGTCCAAACTCCCCCCGTATGAGTTTCGGTTGGACATGGGGTTTAGTTCTGTAGGATAAGGGGTTCCATGCAGTTGGGAATCTCTGTCTCCCACCTGCCAGAGAAAGCCAGCCAGGTTCTCTGGCACCCGCTCTCTCTACGCATGCATTTCTGTACCTCAGCTTTTTGCAGCTCCTCTGGGTCTCCGTGAGCCCCTCTCTTTCCCTATAGTTGTAGAATTTCCACTCAGCCAGCTTTCCTGAGGTTCTGGATGATGTCCGTTCTGTCTTTTAGTTGTAGTTTTGAAACTGTTGTGCAAGGCAGCAGTGTAGGTGTTTACCTATGCAGCCATTTTGGATTCTCTCTCGGTTGTAGGTTCTTGCTATTCATCACGTTGAATATTTCTGGCCTGCATAGTTTCTGTTGAGAAATCAGCTGACAATTGTGTGGGTGCTCCCTTGTAGATAATTAACTGTTTTTCTCTTGCTGCTTTTAATATTCTCTCTTTGTCTTTTGCTCTTGGTATTTTAATTATGATGTGTCTTGGTGTGGTCCTCTTTGGATTCCTTTTGTTTGGGATTCTGTGTGCTTCCTGGACTTGTAAATCAATTTATTTCATCAGGTTAGGGAAGTTTTCTGTCATTATTTCTTCAAATAGGTTTTCAGTATCTTGCTTCCTCTCTTCTACTGGCACCCCCATAATTCTGATGTTGGCACGCTTGAAGTTGTCCCAGAGGCTCCTTACACTACCTTCAAATTTTTGAATTCTTTTTTCTTTTTGCTTTTCCAGTGGAGTGTTTTTTGCTTCTTTGTATTTCAAATCTTTGACTTGATTCTTGCATTCCTCTAGTCTTTTGTTAGGTCTCTGTATAATATTTTTTTACTTTAGTCACTGTATATTTAATTTCTAGGTGGTTCTTTTTCATATCCTTGAGGGTCTTGTTAAATTTATTGGCCATTTCTAAGAAATTCTTTAAAAACCTTATAACTATTTTTGAACTCTATATCAGATCATTTGTTTTCCTCCATTTCTTTGGTTTGTGATTTGTTTCTTTGTCTTCGCATTTCACTCCTTCCCTGAGTTGGTAGAGTAGCTTTGTGTACTAGGTGTCCTATATGGCCCTATAGCTCCGCCTCCCCAGTTACCTGAGGTGTATACTCTTTGTGCACCCCTTTGTGGACTGTGTGTACAGCCTTTTTGTAGTTAAGTCTTGATTGTTGTTGATATCATTGGGGGGAATTGTTCTCCAGGCCAATTGGTTGTGAGGATCAGCTGTATCTACATCGAGAGAACTTCTGTACTGGAAACAGCCTTATGAGACAAGACTTGCAAATTTGCAAAAGTCTCTGAGCTCAGCTTGGACGGGACGGAGTCTCAGGGCTGAGCAGACAGCCTTGGCTTCCAGTCATCCCTGACCTATGAGGCCCCTGGGTCACAGTGTCCCTTGGCAATCACTGCAGTCCTCTCTTTGCGCACTTTTGTGGGCAACTCCAGACCTCTGCCTTTTGTGGCTCCCCTGAGTTTCCGTGCAATCCTCCCTTTTCACAACAGTCCAGACTGCATGTATATGAGTCCCACCCAAAACTGGGGTTCAGTGTAATCAGAACTGGGGCTTAGTCGAGAGTTTTCGTCTCTCTCCTGCTAGAGGAAGCCAGCTGCCTGTCCTCTCCACATGTGTGTCTCTGTACCTCAGCTTTTTGCAGCTCCTCTGAGTCTCTATGAGCCCCTCTCTTTCCTTCAGTTGTAGAATTTCCACTCAGCCAGTTTTACTGTGATTCTAGATGATGTCCGCTCTGTCTTTTAGATGTAGTTTTTAAATTGTTGTGCAAAGCAGCAGTTTAGGTGTTCACCAATGTCACCATTTTGGTTTCTCTAGTGAGCTGTTTTTAAAATTATTTTCCATAACATTAAATGAGATAGCTCTATAAAATTCTACTTTTCATAATTATTAATTAAAATGTGTAACACATTGTGTTGACTTAATCAAAAATTTAGGGCTTAATTTTTCATTGATAAAAAATGTTAATACTTAGATTTATAGGCCTAAAGATTTCAATTTAAAATTTTAATATACAGTGGTACCTCTAGATACGAGTGCCCTAACATAAAAGATTTTTGAGATACGAGCCATCGAGTGAGCGATTTTTGCTTTGAAATACGAGCAACATTTGAGATAGGAGTAATCGCATGGATCAGCTGGCTGCACATGACCCACCAGTTTACCGCGACTCCAGCATCTCATAGTTTTCCACGCTTCAAGGTTACGGAACAAATTAAACTCGTATCTTGAGGTACCACTGTATGTACCTATTTTTTGTTGCACAGCAATGTCATTGGATGATGGCTAAAAGACTTAAGATAACTATAGCCTTGGCCAGTGAGGTTCAGTTGATGGGACATGAAGTCTGTAAGTTATGACAATTCTAATAAATGTAAACAAACAAAAAGTGAAAACCAAAAAGCAGGCAAAGAAACAGCCTCCAAAAGAAAGAAAAGGAGGAATGTACAGAGAAAAAAGAGTTAAATTAACTGGAGGTAAGAAAATTATTACATAGAGTTCAGATTAATGGTTAAAAGAATGCTGAGGGATCTACACACTATTAAAAAGCATAGAAAAACCATGAATAAGAACCAGTTGTAAATGAAGAATATGAAATCTGAATCAAGAATACTTTGGAAAGATTAAAGTAGGCTGGATGAAGCACAGGTTCAAATCAGCAATTTGAAAAAAAAGGTAGAAAAAAAACAATAAATTACAGCAGTAAAAATAAATAATAAAACAACTTTAAAAGCATGAGGATTGTTTAAGAGAATTTTGGGACAATGTGAAATGGAAAAACATGTGCATCATAGGGGTGCCAGAGGAGAAGAAAGTGAGCAAGGGATAGTGGTTCAGTGGATGGAGCATTGGCCCATGCACTGAATGGTTGCAGTTTCCATTCACCATCAAGGGCACATACCTGGGGTGAAGGTATATTCTCCATCCTCAATCAGGGTATGTGTGTGCGGCAATTGCTGTGTTGCTCTTACATTAATCTATCTCTTTCTCTCTTACCCCCCTTTACTTCCACCCTCTCTCTCTCTTTATCTCCTTTCCATTCTATCTAAAATCAATGGAAAAATATCCTCAGGTGAAGATTTAAAAGAAAGAAAGAAAGGAGCAATGGATAGAGAAACTATCCATTTGAAGAAATGGGGACAGAAATCTTCCATAATCTAATGAAGAAAAAAGTCACACCAGTTCATGAAGCACAGAGAATCCCAATCAAGTTGAACATAAAGAGCCATGCACCAAGACATGTAAAAAACAAAGAAAGGAAGAAACCAAGATGGCGGCATAGGTGAACACCTAAACTGCTGCCTCGCACAACAATTCAAAAACTATATCTAAAAGACAGAATGGCCATCATCCAGAACCACAGGAAAGCTGGCTGAGTGGAAATTCTACAACTATAAGGAAGGAGAGGGGCTCATGGAGACTCAGAGGAGTTGCAAAGAGCTGAGGTACAGAGACACGTGCATGGAGAGGACAGGTGGCTGAGTGCCTAGCTGCTTCCTCTAGCAGGAGGGAGACAAAAACTCCCAACTGCATTGAGCCCCAATTCCAACTGCACTGAACCCCAACTCCAACTGCACTGAACCCCAGTTCTGGGTGAGACTCATACAGGAGAAATCTGGACTGTCAGAAAAAGAAAGAAGAGCATGAAAAGTCAGGGGACCTATGAAGGGGAAAATTCTGGAGGCACGCTAAAGGGTACGTAGAGAGGACTGACTGCTGATTGTGCCGCTGGCTTTCTCTAGTGGGAGGAAGATGGAACCTCCCAACTGTGCTGAAATCCAGTTCCAACTGCAATGAACCCCAATTTTGGGCAAGACTCTAGGGACCCAGACTCATGTAGGTCTCCGGAGCACATGGAAACTCAGGGGAGCTGGAAAGGCAGAGATTTGGAGGTGCATGAGCACAAGTGCGCTAATGCACCCAGAGAGGGCTGCAGTGATTACCAGGGACATTGAGACCCAGGGGCCAGGTAGGGCACGACTGACAGGAAGCCAAGGCTGTCTTCTCAGCCCTTAGACTCCACCATATCCAAGCCCAACACAGAGGCTGTTACAATCCTGTAACTCTTAAGGCTGAGGCCAGCACAGAAGTTCTCAGGGTGCAGGCACAGCTGATCCTTACCACAAATTGGTTTGCAGGTCAATTCCCCTCAGTGATACCAACAACAATCAAGAATTAACTACAAAAGTGATGAATAGCAAGAACCTACAACCAAGATAACTCTACCCAGCAAAGCTATCACTCAGAATTGAAGGTCAGATAAAGAGCTTCACAGATAAGAAAAAGCTAAAGAAGTTCATCACCACCAAACCAGTATTATATGAAATGCTGAAAGGTACTCTTTAAGAAGAAGAGGAAGAAGAAAAGGTAAAGATAAAAATTAGGAACAACAAATATGTATCTATCAACAATAAATCTAAAAATTAAGTGAATGAAAAATCTGACGAACAGAATAAACTGGTGAATATAATAGAATCAGGGGCATAGAAAGGGAGTGGACTGACAATTCTCAGGGGTAAAAGGTGAGGGGGGTGCAAGGAGAGACTGGAAAAAATCATATTCCTATGGATGAGGACAATGGGAGGGAAGGGAAGGGCAGAAGGAGGGGTCCGAGCCAGGTGGAGAGAAGCTATGGGAGGGAAAAAGAGGAACAATTGTAATAGATCAATGAAGATATATTAAATAAAAAAAAGAATTAACTACAACAAGACAGTACACATAGTCCACAAAGGGGTGCACCAAGAGTGTCCACCTCAGGTAACTGGGGAGGCAGAGCTCGTGGGCCATATAGGACACCTAGCATACAAAGCTACTTTATCAATTCAGGGAAGCAGCGAAAATGTGAAGACAAAGAAACAGATTACAAGCCAAAGAAATGGAGGAAAACAAACAACTGGATATAGAGTTCAAAACCACGGTTATAAGGTTTTTTAAGAATTTCCTAGAAAAGATGGATAAACTTAGCAAGACCCAAGAGGATATGAAAAAGGACCAACTAGAAATTAAATATACACTGACTGAAATAAAAAACATTATACAGAGACCTAACAGCAGACTAGAGGAACACAAGAATCAAGCCAAAGATTTGAAATACAAAGAAGGAGAAAACACTCAACTGGAAAAGCAAAACGAAAAATGAATCCATAAATGTGAAGATAGTGTGAGGAGTCTCTGGGATAACTTCAAATGTATCAACATCAGAATTATGGAGATGCCAGAAGAAGAGAGAGAGCAAGATACAGAAAACCTATTTGAAGAAAAGTTCCCCCACCTGGTGAAAGAAATAGACTTACAAGTTCAGGAAGCATACAGAACCCCAAACAAAAGGAATCCAAAGAGGACTACACCAAGACACATCATAATTAAAATACCAAGAGCAAAGGAAATCAGCTTATTTCTCAACAGAAACTATGCAGGCCAGACAGGAGTGGCAAAAAATACTCTAAGTGATATTCATTACTCTATACAGCAAAACTATCATTCAGAATTGAAGGGCAGATAAAAAGCTTCACAGATAAGAAAAACTAAAGAAGGAGAATCCAAGATGGCGGCATAGGTAAACACCTACACTACTGCCTCGCACAACAATTTCAAAACTACAACTAAAAGACAGAACGGACATCATCCAGAACCACAGGAAAGCTGGCTGAGTGGAATTTCTACAACCAGGAAAGAGAGGGGCTCACAGAAACCCAGAGGAGCTGCAAAAAGCCGAGGTACTGAGACGCGCGAGCTGAGAGACCGGGTGCCGGAGTACTGGACTGGCTTTCTCTGGCAGGAGGGAAACAGAGACTCTCAACGGCATTGAACCCCTTATCTTATGACACTAAACCCCAGATCCAGCCGAAACTCATACGGGGGAGTTTGGACTGTGAAAAGGGAGAGGTGCACGGAAATTTAGGGGAGTCACAGAAGATCGGGTCCGGTCTCACACGCGCACGGTGCTGCGCGAAGGACAGATTGCTGATTGTGCCGCTGGCTTTCGCGAGTGGGCGGGAGACAGACCCCCCCAACTGTGCCACTTCTGAGTCCACTGAGCCCCTGTTTCGGGCGA
Source organism: Lasiurus cinereus (assembly GCA_011751065.1). NCBI lineage: Eukaryota > Metazoa > Chordata > Mammalia > Chiroptera > Vespertilionidae > Lasiurus > Lasiurus cinereus. Next base: position 1,474,225 of record JAAGEH010000366.1, read on the forward strand.
AATCCTGGGGACCTAGACTCGTGTGGTCCTGGTGCGCAGGGGAGATGGAAAGGCAGTGGTTAGAGGCACTGCGGATGCGCGCGCGCACAGGGACCACTCCAGCGATTACCCAGTCACGTGAGACTCAGGGGCCGTGGAGGGCGGGGTCGACTGGAAGGCAAGGCTGTCCCTTAAGCCCTGAGACTCCACCCCTCCCAAGCTCAACAGAGGCTTCTGCAGCTGAATCCAGCACAGAAGTTTCCCCAGCATAGTGAGGATGCCGAGACAGGGGAAGGGATCACAAACAAAAGAAATGGAGGGAAAAAAAAAGACTGGACATAGAGTTCAAAACCACTCTTATGGGGTTTTTCAAGAATATGCTAGAAAAGATGGATAAATTTAGCAAGACCCAAGAGAAGATGAAAAAGGACATACTAGAGATGCAGGGGAGCCAACTAGGGATGGAAAAGGTTCAACTGGAGATGATAGAGGACCAAATAGAAATTAGGCATACACTGACTGAAATAAGGAATATTGTACAGAGTCCTGGCAGCGGACTGGAGAAAGGCAAGAATCAAGTAAAAAATTTGAAATATAAAGAGGCAGACAACATTTGACTGGAAAGGCAAGAAGAGAGGAGAATCCAAAGGTGTGAACATAATGTGGGGAGCCTCTGGGACAGTTTCGAGCATGCCAACATCAGAATTGTGGGGGTGCCAGAAGAAGAGAGAGAGCAAGATACTGAAAACCTATTTAAAGAAATAATGACTGAGGGGGACCAATCCGGGGAAGGAGCCGCCCGCGTTCCTGGCCCGGAGGCGGGCTCGCGAGCCAGGTCGAGGCCCCGGGGCCTGGGGGGACGTTCCCCGCAGCACAGGGCGCTGGGCTGGGCCCCGCAATGGGGAAACGCAGGCATGGAACGCGGACTAACGGAGCTCCGCTCAGCGCCCCGCCATCCTCCTCCCAGTGCTGGACTGAGTCCCCGCTGCTGGCGACGCCCGCGGGGGAGAGGGACAGGGCTGGGGGGCTGGGGCGCTGGGGCGCTGGGGCGCTGGGGCCAGGCTGCAGACTCTGAGACCCTCGTGCTGAGGGTGAGGCTGAGACCCTCGTGCTCAGGCTGGGACCCTCGTGCTGAGGCTGGGGCTGAGGCTGAGACACTAGTGCTGAGGCTGAGGCTGAGGCGCTGAGACCCTCGTGCTGAGGCTGAAGCTGAGGCTGAGACCCTCGTGCTGAGGCTGAGGCGCTGAGATCCTCGCGCTGAGGCTGAGGCTGAGGCACTGAGACCCTCTGCTGAGGCTGAGGCTGAGACCCTCGTGCTGAGGCTGAGGCACTGAGACCCTAGTGCTGAGGCTGAGGCTGAGACCCTCGTGCTGAGGCTGGGGCTGAGGCTGGGACCCTCGTGCTGAGGCTGGGGCTGAGGCCCCGTGCTGAGGCTGAGGCTGAGGTGCTGAGACCCTCGTGCTGAGGCTGAGGCGCTGAGACCCTCGTGATGAGGCTGAGGCGCTGAGACCCTGGTGCCTAGGCTGAGGCTGAGACCCTCGTGCTGAGGCTGAGGCGCTGAGACCCTGGTGCTGAGGCTGAGGCTGAGACCCTCGTGATGAGGCTGAGGCGCTGAGACCCTCGTGCTGAGGTTGAGGCTGAGGCGCTGAGACCCTCGCGCTGAGGCTGAGACTGAGTGGTGTGTCCTCGGCTCTCGAGCCTCCAGGGCACCTGCCCTCTGGGCTTCCGGTGCAGCTCAGGCCTGGCCTGACCTGCAGGAGCGAGCGCCGGTGCTGGTTCCCTTAACCCCTGCGACCCTGCGGCCCCCAGCCCCTCCCCACGTGTGTGTGCTGCCGCTGTGGCAGCAGGAGAAGGTGAGCTCAGTGGGTAGAGCGTCGGCCGGCGGACTGAAGAGTCACTCATGGCGGAGCCCGCGGAGGCCTTGCTGCTCCAGACCCACCCGTGACTGATAATTCTCAGGGGGAAAGGGGTGTGGGATATACAGGGAGAGACTGGACAAAAATCATACACCTATGGATGAGGTCAACGGGAGGGAGGGAAAGGTGGGAGCTGGGTGGAGGGGTGCTATGGAGGGGAAAAAAGAAAAACAAATGTAATAATCTGAATAATAAAGATTTAATTTAAAAAAAAAAAAAGAAAAACTAAAGGAGTTCATCAGCACCAAACCAGTATTATATGAAATGCTGAAAGGTATTCATTAAGAAGAAGAAGAAGAAAAAGGTAAAGATAAAAATTATGAACAACAAACACTTTTCTATCAACAAGTGAGTGAACTGAAATCTGATGAACAGAATAAACTGGTGAATATAATAGAATTAGGGGCATAGAAAGGGAGTGGACTGATAATTCTCAAAGGAAATGGGTGAAGGGGGTGCAAGGAGAGACTGGTCAAAAATCATATACCTATAGATGAGAACAATGTGTGTGGAGGGGAGGTAAGAGCAGAGGGAGGGATCAGATCCAGTTGGAGGGGAGTTATTTGGGGAAAAAAGAGGAAAATTTTAATAATCTGAACACTAAATATTTATTAAATAAAAATAAATAAATAAATAAAGACAAAGAGAGTATCTTAAGGGCAGCCAGAGTGATGCCTACAAGGGACCTCCCATAATATTGTCAGCTAATTTCTCAACAGAAGGCAATGGTATGAACTATTCAAAGTAATGGGGGAGGGGGAAAGATCTAAACCAAGACTATTCAGCAAGGCTATCATTTAATTTGAAATAATGACCTTCCCAGAAAAAAAAACTAAAGGAGTTTATTATCACCAAATCAGCATTGCAAGAAATGCTAAAGAGACTGTTGTAAGATGAATAACTAGAGAGAGAGGAACATAAGAATAATTAAAAGCTTCATGAAGAGAGATAGAACATAGCAGCTGAATAGGCAGACCTTTCTTGCACCTCCTCCCAGGGCCAAACTAGAAATAAAACTAAATTGTGGAACATTCATCTGGAATTACTGACTGAGCTCCAGCTGAGGAGGAGACATATCAAGGAAGGACAGAAAACATCTGGGGATTGGTAGGAAGGGTGAGGTTGAGAGGGAGATAACCCAGCTTTCTTGGGTGTAAAGCTGAGAGTGAGTAGGGATCTCTCAACTACCGGAACATTGCTTCCCTGAAAAGATTGAGGCCCAGAACTCAGACTGGTATCCACTGCACAGAGCACTAGAGCTGAGACCAATGGCCACATAACATCCAGGTGTGAAAATCTGCAGGGCTTCTGGTTGCCTGTGAGACTGGAGTCAGTGAGAAAGCAAGCAAGCCTTAGTTTTTGTTTTCTTTTGTCTTTTTAAACATATTTTTATTGGTTTCAGAAAGAGAGAGGGAGAGAGAGATAGAAACATCAATAATAAGAGAGAATCATTGATCAGCTACCTCCCGCATGCTCCCTGTGGGGATCGAACCCACAACCTGGCATGCACCTCCGACTTGAATCAAGCGCAGGATCCTTCCGTCTGCAGGCCGATGCTCTAGCCACTGAGTCAAAACAGCCAAGGCTTGTTTTGTTTTTAAAATCCAGAACATTAGCAGCTATTCACCCAAAGTTTTGGTATAGAGAGGTCAGTGAGGGCTTAAGGTGCCTAAGGAGAGGCTGGGGTGGAAAGCATTGGAGGAGAGGGGGTGGAAAGCAGCAGCCAGGAGTCCTACATTATATTATACCTCCCAAACAGAAAGGCATTTTTTTTTTGAGAGGTAGTAGGCCCTCCCAGAAGTCACAACACAGGAAAAAGAATAAAACCCTGCCCTATGTGATACAGCCCACCACACCCTGTCTGCTACACCGGGCATCTGCACCTTTGCAGAAGAGACAGCAGCAAAGGCCAAACTTACAGGGTTTGAACAGTTTCAGGACTTGTCGTTGACTGAACTGGGGGTGGAGCCATCCACCTCACTATTCTAGAAACCAAACTAGTGCTTTTTCTGAATGGGAGAGTTGATAGAAACTCCTGGTGTCCAGAAGAACCCTTGCATACAAGGATCTCCTCCCCTCCCCTTACCCCTTCTCCTTTCTTAAAAAGGAACTCCACCCAGCTGAGGGCAAAATAATATTCTGGGACATTCTCAGAGGAGTAGCTCTGGAGTGGGTAAGGATACCCACCACTTCCTGAAATAATCTAGAACAGCATCATCCCACATGGGAGATCCAGAGGTCTATACTCCCAATTTAGCCGAAAGCGCTTTCAGAAACAGACATTTGAATGATTAAGCTTGATAGCTGGCTGGCAGGTGAAAGCAGACAGAGGTGGAACCCACAGAAATTGAGGAAGTTGGCTGACCCATCCTTAGGCCCTCTACCGCTAACAAACCAGCCTTAGAGTGCAACTTGCCCCTTCTGGCTCAAAGGTCAGTCCTGTGGAAAAAGACACAAACTGTAGATCACTAGAGCTTCAAACAGGTTACTGGACCCAAAAGAAGGACAATTTCTGATATTGTACAGCACCTAATTACCTACTGTTGGCAGACAGTACAGTCAGCTGCAGTCCTCAGAAGATCAGGAGATCAGGATCCAAAGGCAGCTTCTAGGAGGTACTCAACTCATCTGAGAGAAATGCAATTTCATTTTTTTCTTTCTTTTTTTCTTGCCATATATTTCTTACTAAAATTTTTTTAATGATTTTTTAAAGTATATTTCCATTGCTTTCAGAGAGAATTGGAAAGAGAGAAAGAGATAGAAGCATCAATGGTGAGAGAGAATCATTGATCTGCAGGCCCCCTACTTGGGGGTGGAGCCTGCAAGCCAAACATGTGCCCTGACTAGGAATGGAACCTCCATCTCCTGGTACATAGGTCTTAGCTCAACTACTGAGCCATGCTGTCTGGGCTCTTTTTAAATTTATCTTCTTTCTCTATCTGCATTATTGATTTGTTATAATTTTAGTATCTATTGTTTTTTCATATATCTAATTTTTCTCTTCTCCTACTCTTATTTTTTCTTTTTCTCCTGTTTTCTCATCTTTTCTCCTTTTCTAATTTGTGTCTATCTACCTTCTCCTCTATTTTCCTATTCAAATTGTTTCTTCCTCTTTTTTTGGCATTTTCAACTATCATTATTTATATTTTGATTTTTTAATTATTGTTTTAATAATTCTTTATTATTGAAAGTATTACATATGTCCCCTTTTTCCCCCATTGACCCCTATTGTCTATATCCAAGGGTCATGCATTTATGCAAACAAGTTCTTTGATTACCTTCCACTCACCCACCTACTTCCATTTTTCCTCTGAGATTGTACACTCTGTTCCATGCTTCCATACCTCTAGATCTATTCCATTCATCAGTTTATTTTGTAAATTAGATTCCACATATGAGTGAGATCATGTGATATTTGCCTTTCTCTGGCTGGCTTATTTCAGTTAGCATGATACTCTCCAGGTCCCTCCATGCTGTCTCAAATGTAAGAGAGTCTTCTTTTTTACTGCTGCATAGTATTCCATGATATAAATGTGCCACAGCTTTTTTATCCACTCATCTCCTGATGGGCACTTAGGCTATTTCCAGATCTTAGCTACTGTAAACTGCACTGCTCTGAACACAGGGCTGCACACATTCTTTCTGATTGATGTTTCTGGTTTCTTAGTATATATTCCTAGAAGTAGGATCACAGGGTCAAATGGCAGTTCCATATTTAATTTTTTGAGCAAACTCCATATTGTTTCCCATAATGGTTGCATCAGTCTAGATTCCTACCAGCAGTGTATTAGGGTTCAGTTTAAGTGTTCACCTATGCCGCCATCTTGGTTTATCCCATTTGTTGATTTCTTGATCGTAGCCATTCTGACAGGTGTGAGATAATACCTCATTGTTGTTTTAATTGACATCTCTCTGATACTCAGTGACTTTAAGCATTTTTTCACATGTCTCTTAGCCATATGTATATGTCTATTTAGGTCCTTTGTTCATTTTTTAATTGGATTTTTGGTATTCCTTTTGTTAAGTTGTATGAGTTCCTTATATACTAGTATATTGGATATTATTCCTTTATCAGATGTATCATTGCCAAACATATCCTCCCATATGTGGGCTCCCTTTTCATTTTGATGATGGCTTCTTTTGCTATGCAGACACTTCTTATTTTGATGTAGTCCATTTGTTTACTTTCTCCTTAGTTTCCTTTGCCCTAGGACAGTGGTTGGCAAATTGTGGCTCTCGAGCTACATGCGGCTCTTTGGCCACTTGAGTGTGGTTCTTCCACAAAATACCATGGACTGGGTGAGTCTATTTTTAAGAGGTGGCATTAGAAGAAGTTTAAGTTTAAGTTTAAAAAATTTGGCTCTCAAATGAAATTTCAATGGTTGTACTGTTGATATTTGGCTCTGTTGACTAAAGAGTTTGCTGACCACTGTCCTAGGAGATGTATTCAAAAACATATTGCTGTGAGAGATGTCTGAGATTTTATTGCCTACTAGAGGCCCGATACATGATATCCATGCAAGAGTAGGCCTTCTTTCTCCTGGCTGCCGGCATTGGCTTCCCTTTGGCACCTGGGACCTGGGCTTCCCTCTGGCTGCCAGCAGGTACCCCAAAACCCTGGATTTCCTCACAGTCCTGGCTTCCTCCGGAAGCTTGTCTGGAAGGACGTCCAGACTAATTAGCATATTATGCTTTTATTATTATAGACTAGAAGCCTGGTGCACAAAATTTGTGCATGGAGTGGCAGAACCCTCAGCCCAGCCTGCACTCTCTTCAATCTGGGACCCCTCAGACATCCCTCTTGCAATACGAGACTGCTGGCTCCTAACTGCTTGTCTACTTGCCTGTCTGATTGCCCCAATCCCTCTGCTTCCCTGCCTGATTATCTCTATCTTGCCCCCCTGCTTGTCTGATTGCTCCTAACTTGCTCCCCTGCCAGCCTGATCTCCCCTAACTGCCTCTGCCTTGCCCCTGGCCTAAACCACAGTCTGGGCTCCCTCTGTAGGAAGCAACCTTGCCTATCAGGGAAAGGCACCACCCCCATCACCCTGCTGCTGCGGCACTGCCAGCCACATGGCTGCCTGAGCCCAGGCCCTCACATCCACTGCAGCTGCCTGAGCCACGGTCTGACCCTCTTGTGTGGTGCCAGACCAGCCCAGAACTTCTGTGCAGTACTGGCCCTAGGCTCTCACAGCCGGATGGACATCCAAATGGACATCTGGAAGACATCTGCTCTAATTAGCATATTACCCTTTTATTAGTATAGATGGTTTCTTCTAGGATTTTTATGGTTTCAACTTCCATTTAAGTCTTTTACCCATTTTGAATTTATTCTTGTGTATGGCTATAAGTTGGTGGTCTACTTTTATTGTTTTGCATGTATCTGTCCAGTTTTTCCCAACATTATTTATTGAAGAGACTGTCTTGACTCCATTGTATGTTCTTGCCTCCTTTAGTCAAATATAGCTTGGGTAGATTTTTGGGGTCTCTGTTAGGTTGCATTGATCTATATGCCTATTCTTATGCCAGTACCAGACTGTTGATTATGGTAGCTTTGCAGTACAACTTGATATCTGGGATTTTGCTTTCTCCAATTTCGTTCTTCTTTCTGAAGATTGTTGTGGCTATTCAGAGTCTTTTTTGCTTCCATATATGTTTTTGGAGTATTTGTTCTAAATCTGTGAAATATGCTTTGGTATTTTAATAAGGATTGCATTAAATCTGTAGTTTTGATGAGGTTGTGGACAGCAGCAAGTGCAGGTGTTTACTTATGCTGCCATCTTGGTTTCTCTCCCACTTTCACCATTCTTATTCAATATAGTACTGAAAGTCCTGGGAACAGCTATGGGAACCCCAATTAGGCTCATGCTCAGAGTGGCCTTGGCCATTCTGGTGTACTGACAATAAGGCCTCTGTGCTCCCATTAGCCTTGACTATCCAGAGACCTTGGAGTGATTCCCACAATAGCTAAAGAATTAATATATTATATTAAATATATTGTATTAGGTTACATTATGTTATAATATGCTATTTTACTAGTAGTAATATAGCATAGCTCCTATTGAACGACAAGGTTTTTATTTAACTCATTGATCTTATATTTGTATTTTCTTTGTTTCATGCCTCAAATCCAAGTTCTTAGAAATATACTTCTTTTTTTTTTTTAACAAACATGCCAAATGTTTCACTTTTAATTGTAGACACAGCTCCTATATTGATTTTTACAAAAAAAGCATGTTTTTCAACATGCTTCCACAAACAGTGTTCGATGTGATGTGGTGTAAGAGCAACATTTAACATAACTCAACTTCTTTAACAAAATATACTTATTGCTTAAGTACATCCTACAATAGAACTAACTTGAGAAAAGCTAAAAATTGTTTAACAGTTATAGTTTACTCAACTTAGATGAATATTTGTTCATCTCTATAATAAATGTTCATCTATAACCTAGATGAATATTTGTGTTCAAATAATGAACCTTTAAGACTTTAATTCAATCCTGATTTCCACTTAGAGTAAGCATAAATCACAAGCTGGTATTGCAAAACTGTTAAGTTTTGCTTTTTTGTTTTTTTTTCTTCTTTAAAATAATGTTGACCAAGAGTCAGTGATAAGGATCAATTACATTCCCCAAGCAACACTCATACTAGACATGCTAGACATCCCTCTCATTCCGTTTACTCCCACAGATGCACAGCTGCCACTACTGTAGTAGCTGCTGTTCACTGCTCCTTGGCTGCCTATGCAATGTTTGATTGAAAATCACTGGAGTTTTCCTGTAAAATTTGGCCATATCCACTCATGCTGCTCTGGCCGCCATAGCCACCTCTCAGCTGCTGGTTGGTTGGGCCACCATAACTAGACTGATTTGACAAGCCCATGCCTACCATCATTTGGCTACCATAAGCACCACCGCTTGCTCCTGCTGTAGAATTCAAGAAGAATTCTACATATCTGTGTTGCATATTTGCTTTGTCTTTCGACATAGCTGCCACAGCATCTTCATGAGTTGCAAACTTGACATCTGCTTCACCAGTTACTCTGCCATCAGGACTGATTTCAATATGTATTCTCACAGGGTTGAGCGGTGAAAAAAAATTATGTCATTCTCCGTAGCTCTGTAAGGTAATCCCCGCATGTGTACACAGTGTCCAGTTGTGCTCTGGAAAGTAGAGCCAACCATCCCCATATCTGTGGTCAGACATTCCTGAAAAACAGTAATTGAGGTCTCTTCCAAATCTATCTGACCCAAAACCATAGCCATCAGTATAGCCATTATAATAATCATAGCCTCCATAACCTCCACCATAAGTTCCATGTCTCATCCTTTCAAAGCCAGCTCCCCTGCCAATGCTGTTATACCCTCTGCCGGCCGCTGGTCTGTCATAGGGACCTGGCCGCTGCATAGCCATAAGCTTTTGTGGTGGATCATAGTGAGTTCTGACTTCTGCTCGACTGCTCTTAAAAATTTCGATATACCTGTGCCCTATTCTTTCCTTGTGTTTCTTTAGAGCCTTTTTAGCTATTTCCTGTGAAGCAAACTGCACCAAGGCTTCCCCCGTACTCCTCTCCTGGAAGTCTACCGGCAATGTTATCCCATTTGGCATGATTTCCAACCCTGAAAAGTACTGAACAATTTCTTCCTTGCTACATCCAAGGGGAGTCCTCTAATCCGTACAAAGCCATCATTGGCTGTGTCAGGACTATTTGGACCAGTATGCTTCAACACCCAACCCATTTCAATGTTGTTTGATTTGAATACTTCAACATATCTGTGTCCCATAGTTTCTCGAGATATACTTTTTAGTTGCTTCATCCCACATACAGACACAGCTATCATAGCATAACAATACACATAATAAAATCACTAAAAATAGTTTAAAATTAGTATAAAGCTACTTTTTCCTTAGAAAAAACTCAACTTAGCATGCTTGATAAATTAATGTATATAAAGTCAGTTGGTGTGGCTAAATGGTTATGCTGCCAATTGAATACACAAATTTTGCTTTACTTTCAAATTTTAGGGATGACTTTTAAATTTTTAATTATGTTTTGTAACACATAAAATATTTACATGGAGTATAGGGAAAAATTAGAGTTAAAATATTGTGAAGTACTTATATGTTTATTTTATTTTATTGTTAATCCTTATCTGAAGATATATTTTCCATTGATTATTAGAGATAGTGAAAGGGAGGGGGAGAAAGAAAGAGAAACATCAGTGTGAGAGAGATACATTGATTGGTAGCCTCCCACATATACCTTGACCAGGGCCAGGAATCAAGTCTACAACTGAGGCATGTGCCATAGACCAGAATTGCACCTGCAATCCTTCCTTCTACGGCTGATGCTCTAACCACTCAGGAAACTGGCCAGGGCAGTATTTATAATTTTTAAGAGGAGAGCATAAGTATAATTTACATAGATATTTCTAAAGCAAGTATATATGTTTAAAAATGTAAGAATAGCTGGTAAAAGAATACAAAAATTAGTAGTAATGAGAATAAGGGAAACTTGAAAAATCACAGAAAAGGCAGTATATTATTTGCTATCTATAATTATAAAAACACAATATGCTAATTAGACAGGACAGCCAACTGACCTTCCAGACATCATTCCAGATGTCCTTCCAGCAGAAGCTGAGGCAGCAGGGGCCACGGCAGAGGAAATTAGGGGCTATGAGGTAGGCAGGCAAAGTGGTTAAGTGGCAATCAAGTAGGCGAGGGGTTAGGAGCAAGTGGTCCCGGACTGTGAGAGGTATGTCTAACTTCCAGTTTAGATGGGATTGGGCCTAAACCAGCAGTCGGACATCCCCTAAGGGATCCCAGATTGCGAGAAGGTGCAGGCTGGGCTGAGGGATCCCACCCTCTGTGCACGAATTTCGTGCACCAGGCCTCTAGTTAGTATATAACAAATTACCCCAAAACTTAGTAGCATAAAAGAGCAAATATTTATTATCTCACAGTTTCTTTGGGTCAGCAATTCAGAATCCTAGCTGGATGGAATGGACTCAGGGTCTCTCATGAGATTGCAGTCCACAGGTCAGCCAGTGCTGTAATCTTTCTGAAGGCTTGCCCAGGGCTGGTGGATCTGCTCTGGGGCCCAGTCATGTGGCTGCTAACATGTAGACTCAGTTCTTTCCTGGCTGTTCCTAAAGGACAATGGAAGGAGGTAAGGGCAGAGGGTGGGGTGGGAGCTGGGTGGAGGGGTGCTATTGGAGGGGAGGGAAGAGGAACAATTGTAATAATCTGAACAATAAAAATTTATTTTAAAAAAGTGAGATTTTAAAAAGAATACTTGACAGATTCAGAGATGGGCTAAACTAAGTTTACAGTTGTGAGAACATGAAACCATTTATACTTGTATTATTATTTATTAATTATTGCATTATTTATTCATATTAGAACTGCAATCCTACTTTTGCCAGTGCCTGTATTAAGCAAAAGAAACAATATCATAGACTAGGTATCACTGCAAAAGGCATAGTAGGCAAAAGAAGAATAATTTGCTGATTAAAGAAACTAACCAAAAAAAGTCTAACAGCTTTGATATTGTATGCACCTTATATGCAAAACTGAAAATTACCAGGAGAAATTTGAAAATCTACAATTATGCCACATTTTCATAAAAGTCAAGCAGACAAAGTCGAAACCGGTCTTGCTCAGTGGATAGACCTTCGGTCTGTGGACTGAAAGGTCTTAGGTTCGATTCCAGTCAAGGGCATGTACCTTGATTGCAGGCACATCCCCAGTAGGGAGCATGCAAGAGACAGCTGATTGATGTCTTTCATCGATGTTTCTAACTCTCTATCCCTCACCTTTCCTCTCTGTAAAAAATCAATAAAATATATAATTTTTAAAATCAAGCAGAAAATGTATTTTAACTTATAGATCTTTTTTCAATTATAGTCTTTAAAAGCTGCTCCAAAGTCATAGCAATGTGGAAAATTTCACTCACTCACATAGAGGAGCATGAAGGGAAAACATGGAACCTTTGAAATTGTAGATTAAATAACATGTGACTCATTTTCCATTTCCAGAAGAAAAGGACTTAAGGCTACCAATGATAATCACACCCACCTGCAGGACACCTAAGTGCCACTGTTTTAGATCTACATGATACGGGGCCACACACATCTCCCACTATGATCTTCAAAGTTGCCTCAAAAGATTTTATCCTTTTATTTTTTCCATGCAAAAATTAAGTACAGCTTCTCAAGTTTCCCCAAAATCTGAGACATGCTTTAGATTGAAATTGCAGTCAGTTTATAGGTGAACCAAATTGACCTCCTTACAATTAATTTTTCCCAACAATAAGCACCACTGGTCCCCTGATGCAGAGCTTCTGTTCTGCCTTCAATGGTACTTTAGGACACTATCCTGAAGGTCATACAACCTTTCCTTAGATTTATTATTTATACTTTTAAAAATATTATGTCTCGATTACAATTGATATTCAATATTACTTTACATTAGTTTCAGGTGTAAAGAATAGTGGTTAGATATTTACATAATTTACAAAATGATTACCCTTCCCCCTTAATTCAGTTACCCACCTGCCACCATACAAAATTATTACAATGTTTTCACTATATTCTCTATGGTGAACTTTATATACCCAACACTACCAACTTGTTCTTCTTATTCCCTTCAACTTTGTTACTGAGTCCTCGAATTCCTCTCCCTTCTGGCAACCATCAGTTTGTTCTCAGTATCTATTTTGTTTGTTCATTTATTTTGTTTTTTTGGATGTCACATATAAGTGAAATCATATGGCAATTGTCTTTCTCTGTCTGAGTTATCTCACTTAGAATAATATCCCCTAGGTTTACCCATGCTATTGCAAATGGTAAGATTTCATTCTTTTTATGGCCAACTAACATTCCACTGTGTGTATATATATATATATATATATATACAATCTTTTTGTTTTTTAATCCTCATCCAAGGATATTTTTTCCATTGATCTTTAGAGAGTGGAAGGGAGGAAAGTGGGTGAGGAGGGAGGGAGGGAGAGAGAGAGAGAGAGAAAGACAGAGAGAGAGAGAGAGAAGAGAGGAGAAATATCAATGTGAGAGAGACACATCAATGGGTTTTCTCCCACATGTGCCCTGACTGGGGCCAGGTACTGAACCTACAACCAAGGTATATGTCCTTGACCAGAATCAAACTTGGGACCCTTTAGTCCTCAGGCTGAAACTCTATCTAGTGAGCAAAACTAGCCAGGACTACATCCTATATTTTTAGTGTAAAAACTGTCTATTTGCTAATTATATAATCCTGCATATACATACACTGTATATCTCCTAATTTATTTATTTATTTTTTTAAATATATTTTATTGATTTTTTTAATTTTAATATATTTTATTGATTTTTTACAGAGAGGAAGGAATAGGGATAGAAAGTCAGAAATATCGATGAGAGAGAGAGATCAATCAGCCACCTCCTGCATGCCCCCTACTGGAGTTGTGCCCGCAAGCAAAGTACATGCCCCTGACCGGAATCGAACCTGGGACCTTTCAGACCGCAGGCCGACGCTCTACCCACTGAGCCAAACCGGTCTCAGCTATTTTATTGATTTTTTACAGAGAGGAAGGGAGAGGGATAGAGAGTTAGAAACATCAATGAAAGAGAAACATCGACTAGCTGCCTACTGCACGCCCCCTACTGGGGATGTGCCCTCAACCAAGGTACATGCCCTTGACCGGAATCAAACCTGGGACCCTTCAGTCCTCAGGCCGATGCTCTATCCACTGAGCCAAACCGGTTTCGGCTCTCCTAATTTATTTTTTAATCTCCTTGGTCAATCTTTTCTGAGAGTGGGTATATTAAAATCTTCAAATAAAACTTTATTGATTTATATAATTATCATTTAATTTTTTGTTTGGCTTTATGGCTATATAATAGTAGTATATTAGTTTCTTTTTTTTCTTTTTCCATATTTTTAATTACCATTATTGCACCAATACAGCATATGCTTTATATACATATATATCTTAAAACGTCATTATCAATTTTTCAGCAATTCAAATACATAATATATTATCATCTTAAGAATACAAAGAACACAACATGGAGGAAGATTGAGAAAATAGGTTCCCAATAGTCACTAGTGATTCTATAGACTTTCCTTTTAGTGTTTTCTATGGAATTAAAAAAATGCCCTGCCACAGCTCTGTAAGAATAGAGCTGCCTGGAAGGGGAGACAATGAAAAGAAATGGATCCAAAATTAAAAGGAGTCAAGAAGGAAATCCAGGAGAGAAAATGTATTTTGAAAATAAACATAAGGACTCTCTCCCTTTAGCCAGAGTATACACATCCAAATAAGGACTAAGGGAAGAAATATCTTTTCATTTCATCCTCAAAACTGTCTATGAACAAACAAAATAGATAGCGCCCCATCTAGGAAAGGGAACGCTCTTCACAGCATTGTAAAAGGAACGGTGGGGCAGAGGGAAAGGAAAGTGGAGAGAGAGCAACTTGCCTTTAGATACCCTGAGTAATGGGCACCAAAGCCGTCATTTGGGCAAAACCTATCATAACTAAAGTGGTGACTCGCCATCTTCCTTCTAAGTGGTGATACATGTAATAGCTGTTCTTCTTTTGAAGAGCTAGATGGATTGAAACAAAGTTTATGGAAACAGGCCAGATACCTAGGCTGCAAGGCAATGTGGGTACTGAACAAGAGTTATGTTTTCAATCTCTGTGCTCTACAAATCAGATTAAAAACTCTAACCCCTCAACTTTAGGTCAGAATGCAGCAATTAGATGGACCTGCAAGGATGTACAGCAGATTGTTTAATAATATTATTTTGTTATGCTGTTGATGAGATGCTGTAGGAACTTAGCTCTTGTTTATATCTATTAGCCTATGGTCAAACTGGTTTCGTTATAAGTGGTTTGGCTTAAAGTTGCAGAACCAATTGACATCATTAAGTGAGAACTTACTGTAAACACTTCTTTAGAATATAACTTGGAACACAATGCACTTCCTTTATCCAAGAGACACCCACTGATCAAAGATGTTGTGCTATTCAACAAACAGAACAGTGGAGCCCGAATGGTGCAGATCAGAGGTTGAGCATTAAGCAAGGAACCAAGAGGCCACCAGTTCAATTCCCAGTCAGGGCACATGCCCAGGTAGAGGCTCAATCCCCTGCCCACAAAAAGAAGCCAATCCATGATGTTTCTCTCTCATCAATGTTTCTATTTCTCTATCCTTCTCCTTCTCTAAAAAAAAAAAATCACAAAATATATATATTTGTTAAAAAAAGAATAGTGGAGATGCTACCAACACAACCCTCTTATCATAGGAAGAGACATGTAAATACATGAGAGGGTGATGAAACTTCACCCAGCACTGGATGTTCACTGAATAGGCTAAACCTGGATAGATAGCAGACTCAAGACACACGTTTTTCTTCATTCCTATCTCTATCAAAATTCTGTATTTGTAAACACTGAGGTCATTCTGTCTGTTTTTAGCGTTTTGGGTGAGTGGAAAAGGAAGTCTCCCCTGAAATTGCTAAATAGGGCTTCACAAAGAGGCGCACAAGGGTCATGAGAGGATTCTGAAATATGTTTAAGCATTTCAAAGATGGAGGAAAATGTTGCAGATGTTAGAGATCATCTTCCTCAGAAACCCTGGCCTTGGAGCCCGGCATAGTCAGCTACAGTATGGTAAAACCTACTATTCCTCGGCCTTGATAGTGAAGAGGAGATAAGAGATACTTTCTTGGCTGTACAAATAACAACAAAGGGGAGTGATATAAACCAGCCCGAACGCAATGGAGAAGCTATGAAAAAGATTGTCCAGTAATTTTGGTTCTTGGGGAAAGAAGGATCCCTAACTTGCCTCACAGATTGGTGCCCTCAGGGTCATTTTATTCTTCAAGTCTGTCCTTAATATTCTGCCAATGCTATTCAGAACTGGACCCAGTTGGATGGCTGTGGCGCCTGCTTTGAAACAGAGCTGGATGCAGTGCTAAAGTCTCCCCACAAGTCACTGCTTGCAGAAATTGGAGCTGGTGCTGATGTGGGGACAGAAGCAGGAGAATCCAAATCTAAAAGGATATCTGCATCACTACCTCCATGGTTAGATTTTGGAATGGGTGGTGGAGTGACATGATTGCTGATGGCAACTGAGGAGGATGGTGGGGGAATAGTGACTTTGCCTCCAGGTGGGGGTGGAAGTAAGCTTAGCCCTCCAGTGCCTGCAGTCTTGGACTTAGAAGTGGTTCCTTTCTTGGTTGTAATATTCCCAGTACTCAACTTGATAGTCTGTCCTTCCTTGAAGCCCAGATCCAACTTGGGGCAGGTGTCCATTTCCTGAGATTCTTTGGAAATCTCAGATTCCTGCTTTACCCACTTGAAGTGATCTTGCAAAGAGACATTAAAGTCGAAGGCATCACCCCGATCTGTGAAGCCAATGCCAATGAAAGCACTGCGTCCAGTACCATCCTGGATCCGGATTACAAAGTAGCGGCTGGAATCTGTCACTGTCTCCACAGCAATACCAGGATGTTGTTCTATTGGTGCCTGAGCAAAAAGTTCCCCTGAAACTTTGTCCTCAAGTTTGGTATAAGCAATCTTCCCTTTTGAAGTGATTCGGCGGCGACCAGTCCAATCAGGCTGCTCTAATTTCCAATCAGATGCCCTGCAGCCGCGATTGGAGGCCCGCGGCGGAATCCGGTAGACGCTGACGTCGGGCTTCACACACAGCACAGACTCGTACTCCACCTCGGCCGCCATCTTGGCTCTACTCGCCGCCGCCGCCGCCGCCGCCCTGTATTAGTTTCTTAAGGCAGCCTTAACAAGTTACCAAAAATTTGATGGCTTAAAACAACAGAATTACACAGGTTATCATAAACATAGATCACAACATTTGTGGGCATGAAGGATTAGAGAGAAAAGAAATCAAGGGAATTAATACCTCACATAAACCAACAACAAAACAAAAAAGTGTTTTAAGAAAGAAAATGAGGAAAACTTGCTAGTGCTTGAAAAACTTAAAATGGCTGGTTGATTTTTCAAACTTTCTTCCCTGTCTTCTAATAATGTTTAAGATGAATACAATGATTTCCTATACTACTATCTGAAATGGTGTAAATATCAAGTATCTGCACTGTCCAAGGAAGCTACTAGGAGTAAGAGTTTAAGTAACTTGCTAACTGGTGACAAAGATTCAAAGGCAGGCAATCTTAGTTCCAATGCTCCTGCTTTTCCACCAGTGGTGAGTTCTTAATTATTAAAAGATGGAGAATAAATAACATTGTCTTTTTCTTATCAGTTTCATGATTTTTTTATTTGGCTCTTACAACATCCTATATTATATTATAAACTAGAAGCCCAGTGCACAAAATTCAAGCACAAATAAAATCCTAGGCCTGGCCGATCTGGGACTTCTGGTTGCCAGCTGGGGCCTTCCTTCTATTTGCTGGCCAGGACCTTTCTTCATTCTGCACCGCCCACTGGTGATCAGTGCACGTCACACTGAGTTTGTTTTTTTTTCCTCCCCACTTCCCACCCCCTCATGTCCACACTGAATTTTCAAACTCCCAGTCAAACCCCTGAGGAGACCTTTGCATATTAGCCTTTTATACATATAGACTAGAAGCCCGGTGCATGAAATTTGTGCATAGGGCACGTGTCTCCCTCTGCCCAGTCTGCACCCTCTCCAATCTGGGACCCTTTGAGAGATGTCCTAATAGGATCGGGCCTAAACAGGCAGTCAGATATTGTTCTCACAATCCAGGACTACTGGCTCCCAACTGCTTGCCTACCTGACTTCCTGATTGCCCCTAATCGCTTCTTCCTGCCAGCCTGATCATCCCCTAACTACTCCTCTGCCAACCTAATTGATGCCTAACTGCTCCCCTACCAGCCTGATTGCTCCTCACTGCCCTCCCCTGCAGGTCTAGTCACCCCTAACTGCCCACCCCTGTAAGCCTGGTCCCCGCAAACTGCCCTCCCTTGCAGGTTTGATCACTCCCAACTGCCCTCCCTTGCAGACCTGTTTGCCCTCAATTTCCCTCCTCTCCTGGCCTGGTCACCCCTAACTGCCCCCCTTACAGGCTTGATCTCCCCCAAATTCCCTCCCTTGCCAGCCTGGTCCCTCCCAACTGCCTGCCCTTGCTGGCCTGATTGCCCACAACTGCTCTCCCTTGCAGATCTGGTCCCTCCCAACTGCCCTCCTCTGCTGGCCATCTTGTGGCGGCCATCTTGTGTCCACATGGGGGCAGCCATCCTGTGTGTTGGAGTGATGGTCAATTTTCATATTACTCTTTTATTAGTTAAGACTAGAGGCCCGGTGCACGAATTTGTGCATGGGTGGGGTCCCTTTGCCTGACCGGTAATCAGGGCCAATCAGGGCCATCTCACTCAGTCCTGATTGGGGCCAATCAAGCCAGTGGCAGGGAGGGACCCCATGATGGCTCCAGGGTGTGTCAAGCCCCATCTCACTCAGTTCCAATCAGTGGGACTCCAGCAGCAAGCTAACCTACCAGTTGGACAACTGCCCCCTGGTGGTTAGTGCATGTCATAACGACAAGTCAGTCAATTGCTTGGTTGGACACTTAGCATATTAGGCTTTTTACATATAGATCATAACTCATGGTGCAGAATGCTTGTCACGCACTTTCCCTCTATCCTCTGGTCTTGGAGACCTCATGTCCTTCTAAGGCTCTCCTCAACTTCTTCAACTGCCACGTGAATCAATTTGCATCAGATGTGTCTTTACTTAGCTGCAGTTCTGATTATCCCAACATAAGAAGAGACCCCTCATTATCAGGTAACACCATCATGGTAAGAGCCCTGCTCAACCTACTGCAACGGTTTTAAATAGGCCGTGGTTCACCCTAGATGATTTAACTCAGTGGATAGAGCCACAGTCTGTGGACTGAAGTGTCCTGGGTTTGATTCCAGTCAAGGGCACATTCCTGGGTTGTGGACTCAATCCCCAGTAGGGGGCATGCAGAAGGT
The DNA here is from genome assembly GCA_011751065.1 of Lasiurus cinereus. Taxonomy (NCBI): domain Eukaryota; kingdom Metazoa; phylum Chordata; class Mammalia; order Chiroptera; family Vespertilionidae; genus Lasiurus; species Lasiurus cinereus. The sequence continues at coordinate 1,493,105 of JAAGEH010000366.1, forward strand.
GGCAGATTGATACTCTCTATCATTGATGTTTCTGTCTCTCTCCTTCTGCCTTCCTCTCTGAAATCAATAAAAATATATTAACAAAAATATAGGCCATGAATCAAATGTTGCTGCTCTCCATCCATCCAGTCTCTTCACACCCTCTTTTGTCTTTGCCCCCCTTGGCCACACACACACTCCACTGGGTCTGTAAAATGGGGTCAGGATTTCTACTTCAATCAAGGGCAATGCTTCTGCAGGGCCCTCCTTCTCCCCCCAACTCTGTCCCCAGTCCTGTGGGGTCTCTCCTTCCATCCCTTCCATTTAACTTGATGGGCCCTGTTCTGTCTTCTCCTCCTGCAACATCCTTTCTGCAGCCTCCCTCTTTTTCCTCTGGGGGTGGAGCTCCCCAAAGGCTATTCAGGGAGGGGCTGTTTGAGAAGGGGCTGTGTGAGGCCATGGGGAGATCTGCAAGGGTGGTGGTGGGGGCAATGGGGGAAGGTGAGCAGGCGGGGCTTCTGTGGAGAGCTGGGGTGACAGGTCATGGGGATAAGGGAGGGAGAGATGTGGAGCCTGTCCTGTGGGAGAGACACCAGGCTCCTCAGCTACCCCACCCAGCAGCTTTTTTAGGCCCCTGCGCAACTGTTGCCCTCCTCCCCTTGCTGCCTCCCACTTTGTTTTAAGTTTTGGACTCGGTTTCTCCAACTCAGCCCCACCCCCCTCTCTGCTGAGTCCTTGGAAGCCTCAGGCCAACTCATAGCCTGGATCAAGTGTACCTGGCCTCTCATGCCCATAATGGTGCTACCCATTCTCCTGGAGTAGTTAGTGAATCTTAACAAATAAAAAGAAGCAGTTCTGAAGATTATAAATTGCACACTGAGAATGCCACAGTCTGGGCAGGGCTGCAGTCCACAGCTCTTGGATCATGTGTAGCAGCCTCCTGTGCCACTGTGTCCCTCCTGACTCCTGCTCCTGTCTGCTTCCGCCCAGGGCTCATGTAAAACCTTGTGAGCTTCCTGAGGGCTTGCACTCCACACCTCACTTTCCAGTCCAGCCCACCAGTGCCTGCAGCAAGCTTACCTACTACTGGTCCAGTGTTTTCCCCCTAGTGTTCAGTGCATGTCATAGAGACTGGTCCAGCCAGGGAACTCCCAGTTGAGGGGACAATGTGCATATTAGGCTTTTATTATATAGGACTAGAGGCCCGTTGCAGGAAGATTCTTGAAGAATATGGCTTCCTTGGGCCTATTCCTGCAAAAACATAGTTTACTGTGGCCCAGAGTCAAGTATAGAAGGGAGCTTCTCCACAGCCTTGCTCCCTCCAGTCTCTGCCGCCTCGCTCCCTCTTTTTGCTGCCACTTCACTCCCTTCTGCAGCACTTGGTTCCTTCTATGCTGTCTTCAGTCTTTGCTCCATGCCTGTATATGCAAATTAGCCATCTTCTTTGTTGGGTTAATTTGCATACATGCTCCTGATTGGCTAGTGGGCATAATGGAGGGATGGTCAAATGCATGTTTCTCTTTTATTAGTATAGATTAGCAAGTGAAGCTGAGGGCGAGTAAGAGATGGTCAAGGGGCTTTGGATGGCAAGCTTAGTTGGTTAGCAGGATGTCCTGATATGCCAAGGTTTTGTGTTTGAGTCCCAGTCAGGGCACATACAAGAAAGAACCAACAATGCAGAAATAAATAGAACAAGAAAGCCTTGGCCAATTTTTCTCAGTGGTTAGAGCATCTGCCTATGAACTGAAGGGTCTCAGGTTCTATTCTGGTCAAGGGCACATACCTTGTACCTCAGTAGCAGGCTGGATCCCGGGCTCCAGTTGGTGGGGGTGAATGCAGGAGGCAAACAGTTGTTGTTTCTCTCTCCCTTCCAGCCTCTCTCTATAAAAATCAATGGGAAAATATCTTAGAGTGAGGATTAACAACAACAATTTTAAAAATCCTATCAATTAAAAAAAGCCATTGTTTATCTTAATATAAGAAAATGTATTTAAGAAATAAATTTTGAGTGATATTCGATTTATTGAAGTATATATTAACACTAGAGGCCCGGTGCACAAAAATCGTGCATGGGGGGTGTTTCCCTCAATCCAGCCTGCACACTCTCCAATCGGGGACCCCTCTAGGGATGTCCGACTGCCCGTTTAGGCCCGATCCTACCAGGACCGGGCCTAAACGGGCAGTCGACATAGCCTCTCACAACCCAGGATTGCAGGCTCCCAACTGCTCACCTGCCTGCCTTCCTGATTGCCCCCAACTGCTTCTGCCTACCCCCTAATCACTCCCCTGCCAGCTTGATTGATCCCTAACTGCTCCCCTGCCTGCCTGATTGCTCCTAACTGCCCTTTCCTGCAGGCTTAATTGCTCCCAACTTCCCTCCTTTGCAGGCCTGGTCCCTTCCAAGTGCCCTCTCCTGCTAGCTATCTTGTGTTGGAGTGATGGTCAATTTGCAAATTACTATTTTATTAGATAGGATAGAGGCCTGGTGCAAGGTGGGGGCCAGCTGGTTTGCCCTGAAAGGTGACCCAGATCAGGATGGGGGTTCCCTTGGGGCATGGGGTGGCCTGGGCGAGAAGCCTGTGGTGGTTTACAGGCCCCCTGGCCACCCAAGTGGAGGTTCTGGTATATTTATTTTCTATAATTGAAACTTTGTAGCCTTGAGTAGAGGCCAGGGCAGGCGAGGGCGGGCAGGGAGCTTGGCTTCCTCCATCACCGGGGCGGGGGTAATCCAAGCCTGCTGCTTGCTCCAGCTCCCTGGCTGCCATATTTGTTGGGTTAATTTGTATACTCACTCCTGATTGGCTGGTGATCACAGTTTGTGGGCTTAGCAGAGGTACAGTCAATTTGCATGTTTCTCTTTTATTAGGACAAATGAAGACTTTCTTTTTAAAAAATATTTATTGTTGAAAGTATTACAGATGTCCCCATTGACCCCCTCCACCTCCAACTGACACTCCCCAGATCTTCACCACACTACTCTCCATGGGTTATGCAAATATGCATATCAATTCTTTGGTTAATCTCTCCTCACCCACCCGCCCATCCCTACCTTCCCCCTGAGATTTGTCAGTCTGTTCCATGCTTCTGTCTCTGGATCTATTTTGTTCATCTGTTGTACTAAGACTTAAACATTCTCCGATAATCGCCATTATCAGGGAAAAGAAGTGTTAACAATTTTTCATCTTTGAAGAGTATCAAATGGTGAGCAAGGCAGTACTTCAGAAAAAACATGACATGTGGCTACTTAACCTAACAATTTAAAGTTTCTAGCAGTCCTTACTTTAAGTTATATCTACAGAGCTTTTCTCTACCAACTTACCTCTGGCTTTGCATTTATAGGTGCTTAACACAAGAAGGATGACTAGAATTTATAACAGTTATGAAAATATTGGAATTATGTTTTGTTGCTTCATTTATTTCCAATCAATAATTGAGGACTGGTAATAAAATATTGGTGACATTAACAATGTCCATGAAATATAGCACTGTGTATACAAGAAACTAGGACTCTCCCTAATCTATGAACATGCTTTTGTTTTAGATGATTTGCATCTGTTAACTCAATAAATTTGTCTTTACCTTAAGTACTCAGAAGTAATCAAATGGGGCTCAATCTGTTTTTTACTTAAATGGTGTTACCTGTGTTTTAAGACAAGATCAAATAAATGGTGTTTGACCAACTTCCATTAAATCCCACTCCGCCGCTAGAGGGAGACGGAGGCGGGCGGCGGCGGCACCCAGAGACTTGCAGCAGGTCAGGTTCCAGTGGCGCCCCCAGGGCCTCCATCTTGGCCTTTGGGGTGGGAACGGTGACTGGGTCTCCTTGCCGTCTCCAGTCCCTGGGTCCCACGCGGACGCCGGGAGCGGGCTGTCCCTTGGCCGAATGGCGGAGGGCAGCAGGGTCTGCAGGGGACACGTCGCCCAACCCTACAGACCCGGTTCCGAGTGGTCCCGACAAGATGGAGGACGCCGTCTCCTCCCGCAGCCATGACGGGCGCAGGGGTGCTCCTCACGGGATGAGGCGCGGGTGGACGTGCGCCGTCCTAGATCGCTCGGGGACGCCTTCGCCCGCCGCCCTACTCGTTGGCCCGGGGCTATCCCTGCCCATTGGCCCGCACGGGGTCTCCAGGATTTAGACAAGGAGGGCGTAGGGGACAAAGAGGCAGCGTCCCTTTCCGGGCAAAGTGCCGCGGCGGTCTGGGCGCCACAGCCCGAGCGAGGGCAAAAGCGGTTCGGCCTCAGTGTCTCGCACACTCTGGACGCAGTTAGCAACTTCTCGCCCGTAGTCCAGGGATCCAGCTCTTAGCCCTGAGGCGGCAAAACAAGGTCGGGTGACAAGCCCGACCGCCCGGTTGGGGCGGAGAAGGTAGGGAAGAGATGGCCACACCCGCTGGCGAGGGAGCGAAGGCCGAGAGTGGGACAGACGCATGATGGACAGCCTCACGGGCCATCCCTTATAAAGATTTCTGAATGAAGGCTGATGTAGCCAATGGACGCGCTCCGGGCCGGACCTCCACTGCAGCCATTGGGAACTTGGGAGGCGGGGCCTGCCCCGACTTGGCCGCGCTGTCGACGACTCTCGCTCAGCGCTAAACCCGGGACAGCGTGCAGTGGGCTACTGCGTGTCGCCCTGTGGAGTGGGTCGGGGAGGGGAGCTTCATTCCAGGGAGCCACAGCCAGAACCGGTGAGGCTCATCTCTGCAGTCTTTGCATTCCTGGCCCGCCGACAGCCTCCAGAGGCTGAGATGGGCGAGGGAGGCCTCCAGAGCCTCTCACCGGCCCGTGACCAACCCCTGCAGCGCAGCCGCTGTCGCCACTGCGCGTCGGGCCCAGGGGACTAGCCGGGTTCCCCTGCGGCCTAAGGGCTGCAGGCTCGCAGGCGAGGCCCGGTGGCCCGGGTGAGGACGCTGGGCGTGGACGCCGCGAGCATTTTCCTTTCAGTCTGGGGAGCGGTTAGGGAAGGGCGCCGGGTTCTCCCTCTCTCCCTGGTCTGCGCCAGAGACCGGGGGTCCCCAATTTTGTGGGCGAAGTTCCGCGTCTGCTCCAGGGCCTGCGCTCCCCTTCAGGTCTTAATGGGGCGCATTCTCGTGGCAGACGGGTCGCAAGTCTCGGACCCAGGGCAAACGCTCGGGACCAACGAGGGAGATTTCAGCTCTGTGGCGACGTCTACAGCTTCTACCTTGGAGCCCTGAGTGATGCGGGTGGGTCTGTTAGGGCGGTAATGCCATTATGCCTTTTCCCTTGCTGGCGTCAGAGCAACGTTTGCCCCGCTCCCATCCTTTGAGCTGGCCGTGTGCCTCCGCCCCCATTCTCTATTTTGAGGGAACAGACTCCGCTCTGTCTGGCGGTGCGATACCAGTTTTTAAATTCTGGTTTCCCTGCTTCAGTGGGGGATGGGGAGGGCAAAAGAGCCCTGAACGCTTATACACCCAATCAGGTTGGCTGGAACTAAACCGTTTTTCATCTTTTTTCATTCTAGGACCAGGAATTACCTTCTGGCCAATCTGGTGACGCTTTGGCAGAAATTAAGAAGGAAAATATCCCCCTTAAGAGTAATTTAACCCTGCTTCTCTGTTTCTACATTGAGTGTAATAGTACAATGTTCTTCTGTGTGATTTATCTTTCTGTTATCTTGAAAGCAAAAAGCTAATGGACCCTGGCACCAGAGCCCCAGGCAAACACCTGGGAAAGTGCTAGGAATGGGTGCTATTGATACTTAATACCACTGATATTCTCTAAAGTTCCAACATAGGACTTAAAGGTAGTTCTATTTTATAGACTTTGCATTTAATATTTTTTCTTTCCAATGAATACAATTTTTTTGTTTACTGTTGTATTAACAAAAAATATGACTCCTGTTTTGTTTTGTTTTAAAGTTCATATAAAGAGTATTTTTTTTGTATATATATTTATATATATCAAATGTGTCTGTCTTACATTTGAGGAAAATTTACTTTTATGTGCCCTTCTAGTCCCCAATCAGCATCCGATCAGGAGGTAGATAGTCTAGTTGTCATAATATATAATTCCAAGATCAACCACTGAATTGATGGTGACCAGTGATCACCAGATCCTTCCATTATGAAGTGAAATTTTTTCCTTGTTATCAGAAAGTAATCTACTTGGTGTTTACTTTTTTAAAAACATTTTTATTGATTTCAGAGAGCAAGGGAAAAGCATAGGTGTACTCCCAGAGGTAAAATGCCTTTTTACAACTTTAAAAAAGCACATTAAAAAAAACTCTGATCCTAAAATATACATTTAAAAATTATTAAAATGGCAAGTTTTATCTATACACTAGAGCAGTGGTCGGCAAACTCATTAGTCAACAGCCAAATATTAACAGTACAATAATTGAAATTTCTTTTGAGAGCCAAATTTTTTAAACTTAAACTTCTTATAACACCACTTCTTCAAAATAGACTTGACCAGGCCATAGTATTTTGTGGAAGAGCCACACTCAAAGGGCCAAAGAACCACATGTGGCTCACAAGCCGCAGTTTGCCAATCATTGCACTAGAGGCCTGATGCACAGAATTGTGCACTGATGGGGGGCATTGCCTTTTGGGATCAGCCCACTGTGGGAACACTGCTCATTCTGCCCAGCGCATTGACAGGGGCAGTTCCTGCATGAGTGTCTGCCCCCTGGTGGTCATTGCACATCATAACAACAAGTCACCTGGTCATTCTGGTTGTTTTGCTGTTCAGTCACTGGGCTTTTATTATATAGGATATATATAATAGTTATGTACATTTTTTAGAAATAATGCTGTTGCATACTTAATAGACTACTATAGAGTAAAAGTATAATTTTTATTTGCACTGGGAAACCAAAATATCACTCTGTATTGTGATATTTGCTTTATTGCAGTGGTATGGAACTGAACACTCGGTATCTCCAAGGCCTGCATATAAAAACAACTATGAGCCCTAACCGGTTTGACTCAGTGAATAGAGTGTCAGCCTGCGGACTCAAGGGTCCCAGGTTCAATTCTGGTAAAGGGCATGTGCATTGGTTAGAGGCACATTCAAGTAGGAGGTGTGCAAGAGGCAACTGACCAATGATTCTCATCAATGTTGCTAACTCTTTTTTAATAAATCTTTATTCAGATTATTACAGTTGTTCCTCTTTTTTCCTACCATAGCTCCCCTCCACCTGGTTCCAATTCCACCCTCTGTCCTTCCACCCCCACCACTGTCCTTATCCATAGGTGTACGATTTTTGTCCAGTCTCTTCCCGCACCTCCACATCCCTTTCCCCATGAGAATTGTCAGTCCACACCCTTTCTATGCCCCTGATTTTATGATATTCATCAGATTTTTCATCACTTGATCTATAGATTCACTTGTTGATAGATATGTATTTGTTGTTCATAATTTTTTTATGATCTATTTGTTTTTATTTTTTAAAATAAATCTTTATTGTTCAGTTTATTACAGATGTTCCTCTTCTCTGCCCCCATAGCTCCCCTCCACCTGATCCCCCCCCGCAACCTACCCCATGCCTTTACTCCCCGCCAATGTCCTTATCCATAGGTATAAGATTTTTGTCCAATCTCTTCCTACACCCCTCAATCCTCCTTTCCCCCGAGAATTGTTAGTCTATTCCCTTTCTATGCCCCTAATTATATTCACCAGTTTATTCTCTTCATCGGGTTTTTTTCTTCACTTGATTTTTAGATTCACTTGTTGATAGGTATGTATTTGTTATCACTTCGTTGTTCATGATTTTTATCTTTACCTTTTTATTCTTCTTCCTCTTCAGCATTTCATATAATCTTGGTTTGGTGGTGATGAACTCCTTTACCTTTTTCTTATCTGTGAAGCTCTTTATCTGACCTTCAATTCTGAATGATAGCTTTGCTGGGTAGAGCACTCTTGGTTGTAGGTTCTTGCTAGTCATCACGTTGAATATTTCCTGCCACTCCCTTCTGGCCTGCATAGTTTCTGTATGGGTACACCCTTGTGTAACTGTTTTTCTCTTGCTGCTTTCAAGATTCTCCTTGTCTTTTGCCTTTGGCATTTTAATTATGATGTGTCTTGGTGTGGTCCTCTTTGGATTCTTTTTGTTTGGTGTTCTGTGTGTTTCCTGGACTTGTAAGTCCATTTCTTTCACCAGGTAGGGAAAGTTTTCAGTCATTATTTCTTCAAATATGTTCTTAGTATCTCGTTCTCTCTCTTCTCTGGCACTCCATAATTCTGATGTTGGTACGCTTGAAGTTGTCCCAGAGGCTCCTTACACTACCTTCACATATTTGGACTCTTTTTTCTTTTTGTTATTCTGTTAGGGTGTTTTTTGCTTCCTCTTATTTCAGATCTTTGATTTGATTCTTGGGGTCCTCTAGTCTGCTGTTGGATTTCTGTATATTATTCTTTATTTCAGACAATGCATGCTTAATTTCTGACTGGTCCTTTTCCATTTTTTTGGCATTCTCATTAAGATCTTTGAAGGTTTCACTAAGTTTCTCAGAGTTCTCAATAAGTTTGTTGGCAGTTTGAGAAGATTCTTGAGTATCTTTATAAATGTGGTTTTGAACTCTATGTCCAGTCGTTTGCTTTCCTCCATTTCTTTCAATCGTGACATGTTTCTTGGTTTCTGCATTTTGGCTGCTTCCCGGTGTTGATGGAATGGCTTTGTGTGCTAGTTGTCTTTAGGGCCCAGTAGCTCCGCCTCCCCAATCACCTGAGGTGGACACTCTTGGTACACCCTTTGTGGGCTGGGTTCACAATCTTGTTGTAGTTAAGCTTTGATTGCTATTGGTACACTGGGAGGAATTGACCTTCAGGCCAATATGACTGTGAGGATTAGCTGTGTCTATTAATGGAAGAACTGCTGTGCTGGAGACATCCCTATGGGGAAAGACTTGCTTCAGTGGGGCTTTGGTGCTCATTGAGTCTACCTCTTGAGTGTGTCACTTATGTATGTGAGGAGTTGAAGTCTGATGTCGTCTCACATTGACCTCTAGGTACACTGGTTCCTGGATCTCCAAGGAGGTGCAAGTCAGCTAGTGTCTGAGGCCACTCAGCAGGAGCTACAGGGAGCTCTGCAGATTTCTCCTCTTTGCTTGGAGTTTGGAAGATTTGGAGTTGATTTCTCCTCTTTGCTTGAAGTTTGGAAGTTTTGGAATTGTCTGACCCAGTTGCAATTTGTTAGGTTAAGCTGCCAGAGGGCAGGCTATTCATATGCAAGAGTCACTGCACAGCTGGGTGGGTTTGTAAATTGGGTGAGGCAAGGTCTCAGGGAATCACTAGGCGAGGGCATGGCAAACAGCGATGGCTACCAGTCAGCCCTCTCTGCCCTGTTCTGTTCAGTGTCCTATATCCTGCGCCCCAGCGCAGTAAACAATGATTTCAGTGCGCAACTCTGCGAGAGAGCCACCCTCCCTTTCTGACCTGATGGCAGACGGTCCAATTTCTCCCCATATGAGTCTGGGTCCCCAGAGTCTTGCCCAGAATTGCAGTTCAGAGCAGTCGAGAGCTTGTTTCTCCCTCCGGATTGAAAAAGCCGGTCGCATACTCAGTTGCCAGCCCTCTCTGTGCACGTGCTTCCGTATCTCTCCACTTTACTTCTGCAGCTCCTGTGAGTCTCAGTGTGCTTTTCTCTTCTCTTCTAGTTGTAGAATTTCCACTCAGCCAGCCTTCCTGTGGTTCTGGATGATGTCCGTTTTGTCTTTTAGTTGTTGTTTTGAAGTTGTGCGAGGCAGCAAGTTCAGGTGTTTACCTATGCTGCCATTTTGGTATCCGATGTTTCTCTATCCCTGTCCCTTCCTCTCTGTAAAAAATAAATAACATATATTTTAAATAAATAAGCAAATAAAAAATAAAAACAACTATGAGATGAGATGTTACTGAAAGTAACTAATTACAATTGGGCAAAGTACCCTTATAATACCATGCTTGTGTTAGCTTTTATCTTTAGCCCTAAGTAGACATTCTGTTAACTTTACAAGGCATTTATCCATTACTAGAGATTTGCATTTGAGTGCTGCTTTAGTTTCTTCCTTTTTTGTATTGTGGTAATATAATTTTGTATCAATCTTCTCTATGTATATTTTCTTTTGATTTTACATTATTTTCATTGTATCATACAAAACTCAATTCAATGAAATAATTTGTAGATGAATGAGATACCACAAGTTATAGAAATGTTTAAGATTAATTAGACTATTGTTGAAATCCTAAGATATAGGCCAAAGAGTTATCTAAATATGGTCTCATGCACAATGATTTAACATTATTTGCAGTCTTTCATATGGTCCAGGCATGTTCAATTATTTAAATAAAAGGAGTCATATATTATCCCCATTTAATTTACAGTTTAGAAAACTAAAACTCAGTGGCACACAGACAATTATTAAATCCATAATGTTTTCTCTATTTTTAAAATAATATTATAGAAACAATAGAAATTTTTATGTAGCCTTATGTTTATGGAATTAAGAAACTATTAAATGGTTTAATGAAATACACAATGGCTTTTAGTAGTGGTTAACTTTTTTATAATCTGGAATTTTGAAAATAGGTGAATACTGCCCTAATCGGTTTGGCTGAGTGGATAGAGCATCGGACTGCGGATTCCAGGGTCCCAGGTTAGATTCTGGTCAAGGGCATGTACCTTGGTTGTGGGCACATCCCCATTAGGGAGTGTGCAGGAGGCAACTGATTGATGTCTCTCTCTCATCGATGTTTCTAGATCTCTCTCCCTTTCCCATCCTCTCTGTAAAAAAATCAATAAAATATATTTTTTAAAAAGAAAGAAAATAGGTAAATACTTAAACTTTTTCTTTTTTTTTAACCTAATAAATCTTTATTGTTCAGATTATTACAATTGTCCCTCTTTCACCCTCCCCCCATCCCCATATTTCCCCTCCACCCGGTTCCCAACCCATCCTCTGCACTTACCTCCCCACCACTGTCCTCATCTATAGGTGTATGATTTTTGTCCAGTCTCTTCCTGCACCTCCCTCAGCCCTCCCCCCCTGAGAATTGTCAGTCCACTCCCTTTCTATGCCCCTGATTCTATTCACCATTTTATTCTGTTCATCTGATTTTTTATTCACTTGATTTTTAGATTCACTTGTTGATATGTATTTGTTGTTCATAATTTTTATCTTTTACCTTTTTCTTTTTCTTCCTCGTCTTAAAGAGTACCTTTCAGCATTTCATATAATACTGGTTTGGTGTTGATGAACTTCTTTAGTTTTTTCTTATCTGTGAAGCTCTTTATCTGATCTTCAATTCTGAGTGATAGCTTTGCTGGGTAGAGTAATCTTGGTTGTAGGTTCTTGCTATTCATCACTTTGAATATTTCTTGCCACTCCAGACCTCTGCCTTTCGCAGCTCCCCTGAGTTACCGTGCACTCCTCCTTTTTCTCAACAGTTTAGACTCCCCCTGTATGAGTCTCGCCCAGAACTGGGGTTCTTTGCTTTCGGAGCTGGGGTTCAATGCAGTCGGGAGTTTCCATCTCCCTCCCTCTAGAGCAGCGGTTCTCAACTTCTGGGTCATGACCTGTTTTCTGATGGTCTTAGGCTCTACAGCAGTGACCCACAGGTTGAGAACCACTAGCAGTGTCGCCTAAGACCATCAGAAAACACAGATATTTACATTACGATTCACCACAATACGAGGAACTGTATTAAATGGTCGCAGCATTAGAAAGGTTGAGAACCACTGCTCTGGAGGAAACTAGCCAGGCATTCTGCCGCCCGTCTTCTCTACGCGCGTGTCTCTATACCTCAGCTTTTTGCACCTCTTCTGAGTCTCCGTGAGCCCCTCTCTTTCCTTCTAGTTGTAGAATTTCCACCAGCCAGCTTTCCTGTGATTCTGAATGTTATCTGTTCTTTTAGCTATAGTTTTGAAATTGTTGTGTGAGGCAGCAGTTTAGGTGTTCACCTATGCCGCCATCTTGGTTTCTCTCTTTTTTCTTTTTTTTTATATATGTTTTTATTGATTTTAGAGAGGAAGGGAGAGGAGAGAGAGATAGAAACATCAATGATGAAAGAGAATCATTGATCAGCTGCCTCCTGTGCATCGAGCTGGCAACCCCAGGCCATGTGCCCCTGACTAGAATCCAGTCTGCGACCCTTCAGTCCACAGGCTTACGCTCTGTCCACTGAGCCAAACCAACGTGGGTTTAAACTTTTTTGAGAGATAGATGACTGCAGTGAGCTGAACATAAAAGAAGAATGTACTTTGTATTTTCTTTGAGAAGACTGAGGTAGGTCCTAGGACAGTGGTTGGCAGACTCTCATTAGTCAACATAGCCAAATATCAACAGTACGATTTAATTTCTTTGGAGAGCCAAATTTTTTAAACTTAAACTCCTTCTAACGCCACTTCTTCAAAATAGACTCGCCCAGGCCGAGGTATTTTGTGGAAGAGCCACACTCAAGTGTCCAAAGAGCCGCATGTGGCTCGCAAGCTGCAATTTGCCGACCACGGTACTAGGACATAGCATCCACAAGAATCTACTATGCAGTTGACTATAGCTTTTTTTCAGAAATTGTTCTTTTCTGTTTTACATTTATTCAAATGAAGAAAGGACTGAGAGAGTTTGCATATAATGGTTTTTATATTTCATAACTCAGTTGAAGCTAAATTATTGCCTCTTGCCTTTGAAAATCAATCACATACTAAGTTTACTGAAGGAGTGTTGACCATGATTCCAATTTTGTGTTTATTTTGTAACGCTTCTTTACTGGTCTCTTAGATTCATTATTTCTGCATCGTTGATATATACTTATTTGAATGTTGACTCTTTGAAAATGAACTAGTTCATTGTAATAAAATAAGTGATTTAAAAAAATTGTTTTATACTATATTAATTGCAGGTAACAGTGGTTGTGAGGTAAATTCTGGAGTCAGATTTCTTGGATTTGAATCCTGACTCTATCCTTCCCAGCATTAGAGACTTGGACAGGCCATGCGGATTCCTTATCTTCTGAGTCTTAAGTTTCCTATTGGGTAAAGTGGGGGAAAAGAATAGTTCCTACCTGCCAAAACTGGTTTGGCTCAGTGGATAGAGCATTGGCCTGTGGACTGAAAGGTCCCAGGTTCAATTCCGGTCAAGTGCATGTACCTTGGTTTCGGGCACATCTCCAGTGGGGAGTGTGCAGGAGGCAGCTGATCGATGTCTCTCTCTCTCTCTCATCGATGTTTCTAGCTCTCTATCCCTCTCTCTTCCTCACTGTAAAAAATCAATAAAGTATATTAAAAGAAAAAAGAGTTCCTACCTCATGTAAGCATTAACTAAATATATTATTGACATAGCACCTACTACATGACTCTCTATTATCAATTAAATTACTTGGGAAAATTTTAGAATAGAAATATTACTTAGCATATTTCAATATGAGATATTTAAAATGGAATAAAGTGAGTTTTTTAAAACATTAAATACTCATACAGTTTCTACCTCCTTCACTCTCTAGTTTCTAGCTAATAAAATTGAGGCCAATATGGATAAATTTACATTAGTTTTCAACCTATCATTTCTATGCTGATATACATTCCAGTTATGCCTACTTTTTTCCCTCTGGCCTTTGAAATAGAGGTGATTTCTATTCAAGATCAATTTCACTTCCACCTGTGCACATATCCACATCTCACTTGCAAGAGCCTCACTTTATTGATTATTCACTTCTCCAGGTTCTTCTTTTTTTTTTTAATCCTCACCTGAGAAGTGAAAGTATTTTTTCTCTTTCTTTTCTTTCTTTTTTTTTTTTAAGAGGGTATTTTTCCCATTGACTCTTGAAGTGGGTAGAAGGGTGGGGAGAGGAAGGGAAAGAGAAAACTATCGAGATAATAGAGACCCATTGGTTGTTTGCCCCTTATTAGTGCCCAGATGGGATTTGAGATCAAACCTGGGACATTCTGGTCCTATGGTCCACTGAGCAAAACCAGCTAAGGCCAGATTCTTTCCTTTGTCATAGCCAAGTGCGAAGTAGGTACAAAGAAATGTTTGTTGAATATATCAGAGTGATTAAGAATTTGGATTCTGGAATTAGAGGCCTGAGTTTAAGTCCTATTTGAGTTTATCCAGAACAATTTAGTTAGCTTCCCTTTCCTGATCTGTCAAATTGATTAAATTATGCCTATGTCATGCAGTTTATAGAATTTTACATAGAAAACACAGCATAATGTTTGAAGATTACTACACAAAAGGGCAAAAGTGACTCAGAAAGGTTTAATCATATAGTTATATTGGAAGAGAATTTGAAAAATGACAAAAGACTAGGGAAATAGGGATTGGACAATGACAGTCATTTTAATAGATATATATAGTATGTTGATTATATTTGGAGTGTGGATTATTAGTACTTGATGAATTATTTTATTACTGTTTTCTGTTTTCTTTTAAATTTTTTTTAATTGATTTCAGAGGAACGGAGAGAAAGAAACATCAATGATGAGAGAGAATCATTGATCAACTGCCTCCTGCATGCCCTACACTGGGGATCAAACCAGCAACTCGGGCACGTGCCCTGAACAGGAATTGAATGGTGACCTTGTGGTTTGTAGGGTGACGTTCAACCATTGAGTCACACTGGACAGGCGTTACTGTTTTTTTTTTTAAAAGGAAGACAGGTATTTTTTTCCATATAAAGGGTGAGTAGGTAATTGAGTCCAGTAGGTCCTCAAAAACTGTTTCATTATACCATTGATGAGATGCTGTAGGAACCAGCTATTGTTTATATCCTGCGGTTATGTCAATTAGACTATGGTAAAATTGGTTTCCTTAAATGTTTTGCTTAAGGTAACAGAACCTATTGATGATGCTAAATAAAAATTATTGTTGAGTAGATGTTCTTTTAAGATTTGACTTTGGTTGTTGGTCACACAGTACAATATACAGATCTTGTAGCATAGAACACCACACCTGAAACCTGTATGATCATGTTAACCAATGTCACTTCAATAAATTTAATTAAAAACTAAGCATTTTTTAGGAACTACCAAAAATTGTATAAATTTTATTGAACTCTGAAGAAGTAAGCATTAATGGAAGAGGATAAACAGAATAGGTGACCAATTTTTTCCCTAAATGTTAGATAAAAATCATATAAAGAATAGAATTTAAAATTTCAGTTGTGGTAGTTCTTGCAATAATCATAATGTACTATAACTTTTTTTTTCTTTCTCTGAATCTTACAGGTTTTTTTTTGTCATGGACACAGGTTCAGTGGGAGGATTAGACTTGACTGAACAGACTTCTGTGTTATTAGGGAGTAAAGCCATGACAACTAGTCTCATGGTTGTAGGAAATTCATTTTGTCATTCAACTAGTACTTTAGTTAATAGATCTAGAAACTCATCAGTGGAAGATGATGATGATGATGTTGTGTTTATTGAATCTATACAACCTCCTTCAACTTCTTCAGCAATAGTTGATCAAAGAGACTTTATATTTGCTTCATCAAGAAATGAAAAGCTACAAGAAAATGATTCTGTAATTTCTTCCTCAAGAGATTTAGCTTCTCAAAAGGGATATATAGGTGAGACTATTATTATTGATGACGAAGAGGACATAGAAACAAATGGAGGAAAAAAGAAAAATTTTTTCAGTTTTATTGAATGGGAACTTCCAGGAACTAAAAACAGAACCAAAGATGTGGACTTCTCCACGTCCAGTCTTTCAAGAGGAAAGGTAAATGTAGGAATGGGTAATAGTGTTATCACTACAGAATCGACTCAAATTCAGATTGCTAGTGTTACAACTTTAGAAACAGTTATAAACTCTGAATGATGGGCAAGATATGAACTTATTGATTACACTTATAGCATCACTGTAGAATACCAACTTGGGAGATGTCGCTTAAGGACTTCAGCCAATTAATTTTGGTGTTAATATACAAACATACACCCCATCTTTAACTTCACAGACCAAGACTGCAGTAGAACCTTTTAATCCTGGTAGGATGAATGTGGCAGGAGATGAATTTCAGAAAGGAGGACTTGCGACTCATCATAGTCCTGGTAAGCCATGAGTAATCTACCCCAAGTAAAAAAATTGCTGGCTGTTATTTTTACAACCCATTTCATTTATGTTCTATATGTTAAATATTTTCTTTCTCTTGACTTTCATGTTAAGATAGCATATTTTACTTAACAAAAATGTGCAATCTACTTGGTCTGTGAATTTTCATAAGTTTAATCTATTTTACCTATTGTAGTTTATATCTAAAGTGGTTTAATTGAAAATCTCTATAACTATTACCATTGAACTTGTTTATTAGTGTCTATTTTAATGTAAAAAAATCATAGAATAAAAAGGTGTGTTAGCCAGCTTGGCTCAGTCGCAACTCACAGGTTGAGAACTGCTGCTGTAGAGCCTAAGACAATTGGAAAACATAGATATTTACATTACGATTCATTAATAGTAGCAAAATTACAGTTATGAAGTAGCAATGAAAATAATTTTATGGTTGGTGTCACCACAACATGAGGAACTGTATTAAAGGGTTGCGGCATTAGAAAGGTTGAGAACCACTGGCTTAGTGGATATAGCATTAGCCTGCAAACTGGAAGATTTGGGGTTTGATTCTGGTCAAGGACATGTACCTAGATTGCAAGCTCTATCCCTGGCCTGTGTGCAGGAGGCAACCAAATGATGTGTCCCTCTCACATTGATGTTTCTCTCTCTTCCTCCTTTACCCTCCTTTCCACTCTCTAAAAATCAATGAAAAAAAAATCCTCAGGTGAAGAGTAATAACAACAACGAAGAGTTGTGTTGAACTCAAGGGGAATATAATGTAATATTATGTAGTAATTGAATTTTGTGTGAGTTATAATTATGTAACTCGAAATTTTAATTTTTGCTTAATTGGTGTTTATTTTGGGACTGCTTGTCTCTGATTTTCATTTTTAAATCATTTTATTGCTTAATTTTAATGATTTCTTGCTTTAATTAAGAAACCTATACTTTTAAAAGTCTTGTTTTGAAAAAATTAAGATATAATGATAGTTATTTAAAACTTAGCAAATCTTCTTTGTGGTTTTTTCATGACGTGGGTTTTTCTTATTCAAATATATTTTTATTGATGTCAGAGAGGAAGGGAGAGAGAGACAGACACCATTAATGAGAGAGAATCATTGATCGGCTGCCTCCTGCACTAGGAATTGAGTCCACAATATGGGCATGTGCACTGAACAAGAATCAAATCATAACCTCCTTGTTCATAGGTTGAAGCTCAACCACTGATATTTGAGTGTTGATTTTATTATCTGCTCTGTTGCCAAATTCATTTATTAAATCTAGTAATTTTTTGGTGGAGTCATGGTTTTCTATGTACAATATCATGTCATCTGCAAATAATAATATGGATGCCTTTTATTTCCTCTTGTCTGATCACTATGGCTAGGATTTCCAGTACTATTTTGTAAAGGAGTTGTAGAAACAGACATCCCTGTCTTATTCCTGTTTTAGGGGAAATAGTTTTAGTTTTTGCTCATTGAGTATGATGTTTGCTGTAGGTTTGTCATATATGGACTTTATAATGTTGAGATATGCTCCCTCTATTCCTACTTTGTTGAGATATTTTATTTAAAATAAGGGTGCATGATTTTGTCAAAAGTTTTTTCTGTGTCTATTTATATGATCGTGTGATTTTTGTCTTTCAGTTTGTTTATTTGATGTATCACATTTATTAATTTGCGAATGTTGTATCAGCCTTGCAGACCTGAAGGAAATCCCACTTGGTCATGGTGTATGATCTTTTTAATATATATTGCTGGATCTGATTTGGTAATGTTTTGTTGAGGATTTTAGCTTCTAGGTTCATTAGGAATATTGGCCGGTAAATCTTTTTCTTTGTAGTGTCTATATCTGGTTTTGGAATTAGGAAAATGCTGGCCTCATAAAAAGAGCTTAGAAGTTTTCCTTCCTTATGGATTTTTTTTTTGAATAGTTTGAGAAGGATAAGTTTTAGTTTCCTTTGAAGGTTTGGTAAAACTCCCCTGTGAAGCCATCTGGATCAGGACTTTTGTTTGCTGGAAGTTTTTAAAACTACTAGAGGCCTGGTGCATGAATTCGTGCACCACTGGCTTCCCTTGGCCTGATCTGCAGGATTGGGTTGAAACCAGCTCTCCGAACTCCCCTGAGGGGTCACAGGTTGTGAGAGGGCACAGGCCAGGCAGATGGAACCCACCAGTGCACAATCAGGGCTGTAGAGGATGCAGGAGGTTGGCCAGCCGGGGAGGAACTGCAGGAGGGCTCCAGGGTGTATCCAGCCTGTATCGCTCAGTCCCAATTGGCTGGACCCCAGCAGCAAACTAACCTACTGGTCGGAGCATCTGCATCCTGGTGGTCCAGTGCACATCATAGCAAGCAGTTGAGCAGTGTTAGTGTTGTGGCGAATGACCTAGGACAGTGATCGGCAAACTGTGACTCACGAGCCACATGCGGCTCTTTGGACCCTTGAGTGTGGCTCTTCCACAAAATACCACGGTCTGGACAAGTCTATTTTGAAGAAGTGGCATTAGAAGAAGTTTAAGTTTAAAAAAAATTGGCTCTCAAAAGAAATTTCAATGGTTGTACTATTGATATTTGGCTCCGTTGACTAACGGGTTTGCCCACCACTGACCTAGGAGAACAGCAACCAGCAATCAGGAAAGTAAAATCTTTATTACATAGCAGTGCTAGTCCAGGGGACTTTGATCCAAAGCCTGAACTGCCAATGTGTAAATATTTTGATATGTATCTTCTTGTGGCGGGGCTCCTCAGCGTGGGCTCTGTAGGTCCGCCCAAGTCAGTTAGAATGGGGAAGTAAGATTACTGTTTAACTAGACACTGAAACAGCCTATAAGCCCCCAAAGTTGCCTCCCTATTTTCCTTCTCATTCCCACTTTTTCCACAAGCTAGCCTTAGCCTTGGGATTACAGAAGACTCAGGAATTAGGGAGAATTCAACTGCTCTAGCTGTTTCCTGCTGAAGAGGGGCAACAAAAAGGGGGTATAGAATCTTCATCTTCCCCAGGGGGTGGTAATAGTAGTTCAGAGTAGCAAGGGCAGAGAAGTTCTCCTCCTGGTAATAGTCTGGGGATCCTGCAACACTCGTATCTAGAAATACCAAAGTCAGGTCAGTCAGCTGGATCCAGATGATCTGCAGGGGGTTGTTCAGATCAGAGGTCACCTTCCACTCTGGGTGGTGATTGTCCAGCTGATGGGCTGCTGCTTTCACCGGGCAATGGTGGATCCAGGTGTTCAGTCCTGCAACTCTGCAACTTTGAGAGCTGGAGGGGGGGGGGGGGGAGGATCGCGCTGGCGCATGGTGCTAGATAAGGTCCCTTCCAGGTTGGCTTATGGGGTTCCTTTTTCCAATCTTTTACCCAAACCTGGTCCCCAGGCTTGTGAGGGTGCACAGCTGTTCCTAGAGAGATGGACAATTAATCAGTAACCCATCTGTGGACTTAAAGGATAGTTTTCCCAAGTCTTTGAAACTGTTTCTGAATTTCTTAAGTTCCCTACTTCCTCCAAATCTCCCTTTGGCTGAATTAAGGGAGGGAATCTGCCATACAGAATTTCAAATGGAACGAATGCTATCCTGGCCTTCAGGGCACACCATACCTGCAGGAGCACAGGTGGTGACATATCTGCCCAAGGTAAGTTCATCTCCTGGCATAGATCAGCCATAGCCTGCTTGAGAGTCCAATCATGCGTTCTATCCCTGAACTCTGAGGCCTGTAAGCAGCATATAACCACTTAATTTCTAAAGCCCTAGCTACCTACTGTACTACTTCAGCTACAAAGGCTGGGCCATTATCTGACCTAAAGGTTAATGGCATTCAACACCATGGAATTCAGTAACGCCTTGGTAACTTCTCTCACCTTCTCTGTGTGGGTAGGTTATGCCTCAACCCAGCCTGAAAAGGTGCCCTAACTCTGTAAAGACTACCTCTAGATCTTCAAAAGAGAGCTTGGCCACAGTGCTGAATTCCTGTGGGTCCTACAGGACCCTGCCTTGCATTGTTCTGTGCACAGAGGAGGCAGCACTGAGATGAGAGACTGAGACACAAAGAGAGGAGATGGGCAATTAGATATTATCTGCTTAAAAAAGCTCCTAGAGCCATCTTCGCTAGATAGGTAGTAAGTTCATGCTGCTGGAGGACTATTTTATGAGCTAACTGTCCTGTAACATAGACCTTATGATCTGGGAGTATCCACTAATCTCCCTTCGTCCTCTTACCCTCTTCTTGTTGGGCCCATTCTTCTTCTTGAGGGGTATATTTCAGAGGTTCAGATAATTCAGGAGCCAGCATGATCTGTGGTGGAGCAACCCACTCTTTAGCAGCAAGTCTTGCTGCTGCAATCTGCAAGACGGTTCCTTTCTGACACTGAGTCTTTTCCCTGCTGATGTCCTTTACAGTGGATGACTGCTACTTCCTTGAGCTCCCAGACAGCTTCTAGTAACTTCAAGATCTCATTCTGATTTTTTATTTCTTTTCTTCCAGTCATCAGGATCCCCCTTGACTTGTATATGGTCCCATGGAAATGCAGGGTAGTGAAGCATAGCGGAATCAGTGTAGATGTTGGTGTGCTTATCCTTACTGAATTCTAAGGCTTTGACTAGGGCCCAAAGTTCTGTCCTCTGTGCTGACCATCCTTCAGGCAGGGCCTGTGCCTCTTATTATCTCAAAATTTGATACCCCTGGATACCCGGCTCGTTTTTTCCTTCACCTAAGAAGTTACTGCCGTCTGTGAACAATACTAAATCCAGATTCTGTAGAGGCCTGCCTGTTAGATCTGGCTGGCTAGAGTAAACCTCCTCTAGGACTTTCAGGCAGTTATGCTCAGGGGTTCCCTCTGATTCAGTCATCCAAGCATAAGTCAGCCAATGTTGCCCTTTACCTTCTATTAGGGCAGTGGTTGGCAAACTCATTAGTCAACAGAGCCAAATATCAACAGTACAACTATTGAAATTTCTTTTGAGAGCCAAATTTTTTAAACTTAAATTTCTTCTAATGCCACTTCTTCAATATAGATTCACCCAGGCCATGGTATGTTGTAGAAAAGCCACACTCAGGGGGACAAAGAGCCGCATGTGGCTCACGAGCCGCAGTTTGCCGACCACTGCATTAGGGTGACAATAGCATTTTGAGGCACTTTAACATTTAAGTTCTGTCCTAGAGTGAGTTTGTCTGCCTCTTTGACTAATAAGGCCATGGTTGCTAGAGCCCTTATGCATGGGGCCACCCGGAGGCAACCGGGGCAGTCTGTGATCCCTGGTACCTCTGCCGAAGTCTCAACTCCTGAGTCAGAACTCCTAGGACTACCCGTGAATGAAAAGATTAAAGTCCCGTATCACATTTGGGAGCCCTAGGGCCGGCGCCTCAGTGAGCTTTACCTTTATGGTCGTGAAGGCTTTTCCCTGCTCAGGATCCCAGTTAATGGGTGCCTTTTCCTCTCCTGTTAAGACTTCAGAGCGGGGCTTAGCTAGATCTGAAAATCCTGGGGTCCAAAATCAACAGAAATGTGCTGCCCTTCGGAATTCCCGAATCTGTCACTGGATCCTGGGGACTGGAATGGCCTTTCAGATCCTAGTCTTTGTTTCCCTTGGGTGATTCCGAAACTTAGGTATTTGACTTCCCTCTGACAGATTTGAGCCTTCCTTTTGGACATCCAGTAACCTGTTTCAGTCAAAAGTCTCATAAGGGCTCATGTTCCTTCCCTGGAGCTAGCCAGAAGGAGATCATGTACATATTGGAGTAGAACACACCCCAAGTCCTGTCCTGGAAATTTGGACAAATCTGATGCTAGTGTTCCACTTGTGGCAGTCTGGTTTAGGTGAACTGTTCCTTAGCCTCTGTGGTTGGGTTTTCCCACTCAAAGGCAAACGGGCTGACTGGAGGGTGCCAGCTGAAGGCAGAAAAAGGCCTTCTGCCTAGACCAGTGGGAATTCCTTCTCTAATTCTGGCTGTAATGATGAGGCCTTTGGAATGTATAAAGTCTTCTTTCTTCCTCCTTAGGCACTGCTAAAGACAGGATCATTAAAGAGGTCTCCTCACCTAAGCACAGTTGTGCTATGCCATCGGGGCTAAGGTGATTTCTGCTCCCATTTTGGCTGAAAGATCTCTGCCCATTAGAGGGATCAGGCAGTGTGGCAAATACAGAAATTCATGAACCACCTAGTGGCTGCCTAGCAGACATTGGCACGGGCTGCAGAATGGTCTTTGGGTGTGGTCCCTGGTAGCTCTGACAATGGGGACCTCCCGTCCTGAGAGAGGAGCTACTGCCCCTGTTTCAACCATAAAGTTCACAGTCTGGCCCCCCAATTTTCATTTTGACCATAGACTCATAGGGGCTTATTTAGAAAGAGCCTGATCTGTCCTCATCAGAGTCCACTGCTGCAAATCTGATGAGGTCTGCCTCAGGCACTTCTAGCCTGTAGTGTCTGCTTGGTTAGGATGGCCTTGCCTGCTTTTTTCTGGCAGCTCAGACATCATTCTTCCAGTTTCCTAATCCACACTGGTCCCATTTAAGACCTGTTTTTCCTTTTCCTGATTTGGCTCCTTGCTGTCTCCCTTTCCTTCCTGCCTGAGGGTTCTGGGAGTTAGCTTCTATGGCAGCTGCAATGATCAGGGTTGCTTGTAATTGACCCAGGTGGGCTTATGGATCTGAAAAATTGACTCCAGGAGGTCAGCCATGGCTTGAGATTTTTCAGAATAAGTGGGAGTATGATGCTTCTAATTTAAGAGATTGGTCGTAGTGAAAGGCTGGTAGTAAAAGACTGATCCCGCCTCTTGTAGAATCTCGTCTTCTTCCAATACTGGGAGACCCCAAGTTTCTTGGAGAGGCATCTGGAAAGCCGGCGGTGGCCTGGGTCCCTGATCATTTGAGTGCAAACATTGTCTAACTGGCTCTGGAGAGTCTGGTTGAGGGGAGACAGAAGGAGGTGGTGTATCTAAGCTTCCCTGACCAGCCAAAGGAGCACTGGGTGCCACTTGAGGCACATATGGAGGTGGTAAAACTGGCGGCACTTCCTTAGGGGGTTCCTGTAGAATGGGGCTGAAATTCCTTCTGAGGGACCTGCTTCTTTTCTCCTGCCTGCTTCTGTTCTGCCACTAAAATCTTACTCTGACCCTTCTTACACACACAGAGCCCTATCCAAGGAGACTTGTGCCGAGCTATTTTTAGCCATTGATCTATGTAAGAAAACTGATCAGGATGACCCGGGTCATCTGTGATGACCTCAAAGAAGGCCCTGACAATTGGGACATCTAGAGTTTCCTCTGAGGGCCAACCCACATCATAGACTGTGGCCTTTCTAATTCACAGAATTTTCTTAATTTTCAGGGAACTAGCAAATTCTTCACACTATAATCCCTAGCAAATTCTTTTAGTAAAACCCAATATTCTGTAATATTATAACTAATAACTGTTAGTTATAACTATTTGACAAAGGCTCTTACGTATCTTCAGTATAAAATTTTCTTTCATGAGAGCAAAAACAAATATTCAAGGCATTTTTCAGAGCCTATTGGGATGATCTAAAGCCAATTCTAGGTCAAGAAAAAGTTTCTTAAAATTTAAATCCTTGAAGGCTTGTCAAACTTACTTTTATCAAAACATTATATAGCAAAGTATATTAGACACAAACATTCTAATAACTTTCAGGAATAACCAGCTTTAGAAATTACCTTCTTTCTCCTTCAAAATACATTTCTATGCCTATGCTTTTCCTATTGCACCAAAGCCATACTTTCCTTCTAATTAGTTAGAATTCTTAACCTTAATTTTTAGGTGACATATAAGTAACATTCCTTCGGTTAGCAATACATTTATATTTTAAGAGAGATTTCAAATACAATACAAGTTTTACTTATTAACAGATTCAATTTCATCCTCTAGCTCAGCGGTTCTCAACCTGTGGGTCATGACCTGTTTTCTGATGATCTTAGGCTCTACAGCAGTGACCCACAGGTTGAGAACCACTAGCAGTGTCGCCTAAGACCATCAGAAAACACAGATATTTACATTACGATTCACCACAACACGAGGAACTGTATTAAATGGTCGCAGCATTAGAAAAGTTGAGAACCACTGCTCTAGATTCTCTGGAGAAAGTAAACTCAGATTAATTAATGTTTCAGTATCATTTAACCCAGCAATACTCTAAAGCTTTAAGTTATCAAAGACTTTGGAAAATTACATATAGGCCTATATTTATAAACCAGAGAGGAGTAAACTAAAGTCCCCAAAAGATTATATTACAGCTATACAGATAGAAATCTCACTAGCTTAAATTAGAGTTTGTTGTGACTAAAATGCTGACAGGGAGAGCAGGGAGAGTCCCCAAGAATAAGTATTCTTGGCAGTTGGTTGGACTTTACTGCAGTCTCTGTCATGTGTTCAGCCTTACCACACAATTGGATTTTCCAAAGCAGGACTTGCCCCTTCTTCAAACTAATTAAACAAACAACAAAAAGACGTACAATTTCAACAGAAACATTCAATCTGTCTGGCCACTCTCCTGGAGGAGACAAAGATGCTTCTTGGCATTAATGGCCATAGAGCACAGACTTTTATATTCACATTTATATACCACTCAGTCCGAATTTGACTTCCTCCTCGGGAAGTCCCAAAACAGATGCAGATAAACTTCCTAGGAGCTCCACAGTTGACTTCCTCTTCAGGAAGTCCCAAAACAGAGGTAGATAAACTTTCTAAGAGCTCCATTGTCAGTCAGTCCAAGCAAACCGAGGCAGATAAACTGCCTAGGAGGTAATCAGCTTACCTCTTCTGACCCAAAAGATAGGCCTGAACTTAGACTATTCCCCAGAAAACTTAACAGTCAGATGTAACCACAGTCTGGAAAGGTGTTTCCTGCCTGAGGAGTCCACCAGAGTACAGTCACAGCAGTTTCACTGGGTCCTGAGAGTCTAGGAACCAGCGAATGTGCTGGAGGCACCCTCCTAGGGTCTCAGAGCTTGGAACAAGTGCCTCAGAGTCCACTTGTATCAGCAAAATCAGTACAACTGACGCTTCTTGGTTGGAACCAAAATGTGGTGAATGACCCAGGAGAACGACCCAGCACCCAGAGGAATCAGGAAAGTAAAACCTTTATTATTCAGCGCTGCTAGTCCAGGGGACTTTGATCCAAAGCCTGAACTACCAATGTGGGGAGGTTTTGATATTTATTTTCTTGTGTTGGGCCCCTCAGGGTGGGCTTTGTAGTTCTGCCCAAGTCAGTTAGAATGGGAAGTAAGATTACTTTTTAACTATATGCCAAACTAGGCTATAAACCCTTAAAGTTACCTCCCATTTTCCTTCTCATTAGCATATCATTAGCTTAGTATGCTTTGGTTGAAGGGATGAACAGACACTTAGCATATTAGGCTTTTATTACCTAGGATTTTATCAGTTATCAGGTTTTCTGATTCTTCCTGATTCAGTTTCAGGTGATTGTATTTTTCTAGGAATTTGTCCACTTCATCCACACTGTTTAACTGGTTGTCATATACTAGGTGTATCAGTTAATAATGTGAATTTTGTAATCAAAGAAAACACAATTTCAAGAGAAACATCAAAAGTGCTTTTTTCAAAGTAAAGTCCATCACTAGTTACACATTTTCCCCATCTTTCAGGTAATTTGTGGATACTGTCCCAATAGAATTTTTTTTGTTTTGAGGCAAACCATTCAGAGACCCAATTTTTCACTGCTTTGTACATTTTGAAGTGCTGTTCAGAAAGCGCGTGTGCCATAGAACAAGCAGTAATCTGAAGGAGCAAGGTCTGGTGGATACAGCGGGTGGGTTAATACTTCCCAGGCAAGATCTTTTAATGTGTCTTTAACTGGTTTTGAAGTGTGTGATGGTGCGTTATTATGAAGCAAAATTACTTTGCTGTGTCTTCTGGCACATTCTGGCCATTTCACGATCAAAGTGTGGTTCAAATTGATTATTTCTTATCAGTAGTAATCAGTATTAAAGGTTTCACCTTGTTTTGGAAGTTCATAATACACCACACCTTCCTGATCCTACCAAATGCAGGGCATTGTCTTCTTTCTGAAGCGATTTGGCCTTGCAATCCATGTTGATGGTGGACCTAGATTAACCCATGATTTTATGCATTTGGGATTCTCAAAATAAAGCCACTTTTCATTACCAGTCACAATTCAATGCAAAAAAAGACTTTCTTTTGTGCTGTTGAAGCAATATTTTACTGATGACTTTTCAGTTTTCTATTTGTCTTTTGTTCAGTTGATGAGGCACCCATTTTACTTTCTTTAAAATCTTTCCCATTGCTTGTAAACGATCGGAAATTTGCTGAGCAACGTTTAATCTTTCTGTAAGTTCTATTTGAGTTTGACAGTCATCTTCATCCAATAATGCTTGTAATTGTTGGTCTTCAAACTTTTTTGGTTGACCTGGATGTTATTTGTCTTTCACATTGAAATCACCAATTTTGAAGAGTTTAAATCAATGTTCACAAGTATCTTGAAATGTAGCATGTTCATCATAGGTTTCCCAAAGTATATGATAACTTTCAGTAGCACTTTTCTTCAAAGTAATGAATTAAAACTTATCACAAATGCTCTTTTTTTGGCATGTAATTTGATATTTTTAAGTGTAAAAAATATCTACAATGTTAACACCTTCAGAAAACTTGATATAGTGAGTCCGCCAGAGTGCAGTCACAGCAGTCTCACTGGGCCCTGAAAGTCAAAATAGCATACATATCAAATCGCATATATATCAACATATGTGTAACTTCATCTATTGAAAAAATCTGCATTATTAACCAGTACACCTAGTAGTTGTTCATAGTGTTTTTCTTTCAATCTTTTATATTTCCTTGGTATAAGTAGTGGTTACTTCTCCACTTTGGTTTCTGATTTTATTTATTTGGGTCCTTTTTTTGTTTTTCAATGAGTCTGCTAAGGGTTCATCAATCTTTCTTTTTTTTTTTTTTTGTCAACAATGGACCCCATACATCTTGGTGGTCCCTTAAGATAATTATTTTTTAAATTTAATAAATCTTTATTGTTCAGATTTTTCTCTTTTTTCCCCTCCATAGCCCCCCTCCACCCGGCTCCCACCTTTCCTTCTACCCTTACTTCCCCCCACATTGTACTCATTCATAGGTGTATGATTTTTGTCCAGTCTCTCCCTGCACCCGCCTCACTCCTTTCCCCCTGAGAACTGTCAGTCCACTCCCTTTCTATACTCCTGATTCTATTATATTCGCCAGTTTATTCTGTTCATCAGATTTTTAATTCACTTAATTTTTAGATTCACTTATTGATAGATATGTATTTGTTGTTCATAATTTTTATCTTTACCTTTTTCTTCTTCTGCTTCTTAAAGAGTTCTTTTATATAATACTGATTTGGTGTTGATGAACTCCTTTAGCTTTTTCTTATCTGTGAAGCTCTTTATCTGCCATTCAATTCTGAGTGATAGCTTTGCTGGGTAGAGTAATCTTGGTTGTAGGTTCTTACTATTCATCACTTTGAATATTTCTTGCCACTCCCTTCTGGCCTGCATAGTTTCTGTTGAGAAGTCACGTGACAATTGTATGGGTGCTCCCTTGTAGGTAATGAACTGTTTTTCTCTTGCTGCTTTTAATATTCTCTCTTTGTCTTTTGCTCTTGGTATTTTAATTATGATGTGTCTTGGTGTAGTCCTCTTTGGATTCCTTTTCTTTGGGGTTTTGTGTGTTTCCTGGACTTGTAAGTCTATTTCTTTCACCAGGTGGGGAAAGTTTTCTGTCATTATTTCTTCAAATAGGTTTTCAGTATCTTGCTCTCTCTCTTTTTCTGGCACCCCCATGATTCTGATGTTGGTTCACTTGAAGTTGTCCCAGAGGCTCCTGACACTATCTTCACATTTTTGGATTCTTTTTCCTTCTTGCTTTTCCAGTTGAGTGTTTTTCTGCTTCTTTGTATTTCAAATCTTTGACTTGATTCTTGCGTTCCCCTCGTCTATCGTTAGGTCTCTGTATAATATTTTTCATTTTAGTCACTGTATGTTTAATTTCTAGTTGGTCCTTTTTTATCTCCTTTTGAGTCTCTCTAAATTTATCCATCTTTTCTATGATATTCTTGAAAAACCTTATAACTGTGGTTTTGAACTCTATATCAATCATTTGTTTTCTTCTATTTCTTTGGTTTGTGATCTGTTACTTTGTCTCTACATTTTCACTATGCCAGGAGAACTTCTGTGTTGGAATCAGCCTTATGATACAAGACTTTCAAAACTGCAAAAGCCTGTCTGTTGAGCTTGGGTGGGGTGGAGTCTTAGAGCTTAGCTGACTGCCTTGGCTTCCAATTAGCCCCGCCCTACACAGCCCCTGGGTCTCACGTGTCTCTCAGTAATTGCTGCAGCTGTTTTTGTGTGCACGTGCACATGTGCCTCTAGACCTCTGCCTTTCCAGTTCCCTTGTGCTTCGGGACCTGTATGAGTCTGGGTCCTCAGGGTCTTGCCCAAAACTGGGGTTCAGTGCAGTTAGAAGTGGCACAGTTGGGAGGCTCTGTCTCCCACCCACTAGAGAAAGCCAGCAGCACAATTAGCAGTCCATCTTCTGTGCGCAGTGCTGTGCGCTCCCTCAGATCTCTGCCCTTTCGCGGCTCCCCTAAATTTCCACGCACTCCTCCCTTTTCATAGTCCGCACTCCCCCCCACCCCCCCATGAGTATTGCCCGGAACTGGGGTTCAGTGCCATAGGATAAGGGTTCAGTGCATTTGGAAGTCTCTATCTCCCTCCTACAAGAGGAAGCCAGCCAGGCACTCCACTGCCTGCTCTTTCCACATGTGTATCTCCGTACCTCAGCTTTTTGCAGCTCCTCTGAGTCTCCATGAGCCCCTCTCTTTCCTTCTAGTTGTAGAATTTCCACTCAGCCAACTTTTCTGTGGTTCTGGATGATGTCCGTTCTGTCTTTTAGTTGTATTTTTGAAATTGTTGTGCGAGGCAGCAGTTTAGGTGTTCACCTATGCTGCCATCATGGTTTCTCTCTCATCAATCTTGTTTATCCTTTCAAAGAAGTAGCTCTTGGTTTCATTGATTTCTTTTTTTTTTTTTTTTTTAGTCTCTATCATATATTTCTGCTCTAATCTTTATTATTTCCTTTTTTATACTTACTCTGGCCTTTTCTTTTTTCCCCCTTTCTGATTAATTGTAGGAGTAACTAGTTTATTATTTTTCTTGTTTTTTGAGATGGGCTTGTTATGTTATAAACTTTCCTCTCCAGACTGCTTTTCCTGTGACCCAGAGATTTTGCATTCTTGTATGTTTATTTTTATTTGTTTCCAGGAAGCTTTTTATTCCTTTCTTGATCTCACTCAACTCACTTACTGTTTAATAAATGCTATTTGCCTCCATATAGTTGAAAGTTTTGGGGTATTTTTTCCATAGTTGATTTCTAATTTCTTTCCACTGTGATCTGAGAAGATGCTTGATATAATTTCAATCTTCTTGAATGTGTAGAGTCTTGTTTTGTGTCATAACATATGTTGCATCTTTATGAATTATCCATGTACACTTGAGAAGAATGTATATTCTGCTTCTTTGGGGTGAAATATTCTATAAATTTCTAATTAATCCATCAGATAAAATGTGTCCTTTAGAGTCACTGTTTCCTTGTGAAGTTTAGGTGCTTATATATTGAGTGCATATATGTTTCCCATAGTTATATCCTTTTGTTGGATCAATCTCTTTAGTATTATGTCGTGACCTTTATTGTCTTTGTGATGGCCTTAATTTTGAAGTTTATTTTGTATATATGAGTATTACTACCCCAGCTTTTTTTTTTCATTTCCATTTGCCTGGATTTTTTTTTTTTTCATTCCTTCACTCTTACTTTCTGTGAGTCTTTTATTGTGAGGTGGGACTCTTGTACACAGCATATAGTTAGGTCATGTTTTTGTATTCATTCCGCTACTTTATGTCTTTTCAGTGGAGCCTTTAAACCGCTTACATTTAGATTATTATTGATATTTATTGCTATTTTAATTTTGTATGCTTAGGTTTCTCTCTCTATTCTTTTTCTCATTACAACAATCCCTTCAGCATTTTTTTTTTAATTTTGTTTTTCATTAAAAAAATATATATATTTTATTGATTTTTTTACAGAGAAGAAGGGAGAGAGATAGAGAGCTAGAAACATTGATGAGAGAGAAACATCCATCAGCTGCCTCTTGCACACCCTCTACTGGGGATGTGCCCGCAACCAAGGAACGTGTCCTTGACCGGAATCAAACCTGGGACTTTTCAGTCCACAGAATGACGCTCTATCCACTGAGCCAAACCGGTTTCGGCTTCAGCATTTCTTATAGTGCTTGCTTGGTGGTGATGAACTCCTTTAGACTTCTTTGGTCTGGGAAGCTCTTTATTTCCAAGTCGCCCTCACATCCTATTTTAACATCTATATTAACCCATTGTACACCATAAGCATCTGTAGACGCAAGCAATAGATCTTTCTCACATGCCTCGCATATCTATAAAAAAAAAAATGTTTTCCCGAAGTGGCAGCCCTGACTATCTTTAAAATCATTTTTTGTGAGAATTTTCAGCTGAAAATATTCAAGAACACCTGAATTAAGTAATATATTTATTTTTATAATATTCATTGTAACTTGATTTTTTTAATTCAATTCAAAATATCATGATTTGGAGATGGTTTCCATTTTGGATGCATGGCAGTTACTGGTCAAATGATAGCCTTGCTGAATATACTAATTTTGGTTTTAGTTTCTTGCTTTCCATTACTTTGAGCACTTCATGCCATTACCTTGTGGTCTGTAGAATTTTTGATGAGTAATTGTGTGTCAGCCTTATAGGAGCTCCTTTGTAGGTAACAGTTTTCTTTTCTCTAGCTGCCTTTAAAATTCTTTGTATTTAATTTTTGGCATTTTAATTCTGATGTGGTTGAACATAGGCCTTTTTGGGTTCTTCTTGCTTGGGACTCTCTGTGCCTCCTGAATTTGTTTGACTCTTTCCTTTTCCAGGTTAGGAAATTTTTGGCCATTATCTTTCTCTTTTTTTAAAAATATATTTTATTGATTTTTTACAGAGAGGAGGTGAGAGGGATAGAGAGCTAGAAACATCAATGAGAGAGAAACATCAATGAGCTGCCTCTTGCACACCTCCCTACTGGGGATGTGCTCACAACCAACATACATGCCCTTGACCAGAATCGAACCCGGGACCCTTCAGTCCACAGACTGAGCCAAACTGGACAGGGCCTGCCATTATTTCTTTAAACACATTTTTTTATCCTTTGTTCTCTTTCTTCCATTTCTGCCACACCTATTATACCAATATTGTTATGTTTCATGGTGTCCCACAACTCCCTTAAGTGTCCTCCTGTTCTTTTTCTTTGTTTTTATTTTTAAGACTAGAGGCCCAGTGCACAAAATTTGTGCACAGGAGGAGGAGTGTCCCTCAGCCCAGCCTGCACCCTCTGGTAATGCAGGACCCCTTGGGGGATGTCCAACTGCCAGTTTAGGCCCGAATTCTTGCAGGATCAGGCCTAAACTAGCAGTTAGGCATCCCTCTCACAATCCAGGACCACTGGCTCCTAACTGCTTACCTGCCTGCCTGTTTGCCCTAACCACTGCCTGCCTGCCTGATTGACCCTAACCACTCACTTGCCTGTCTGATCTTCCCCAACCACTTGCCTGCCTGATTGCCCCTAACCACTCACCTGCCTGTCTGATCTTCCCCAACCACTTGTCTGCCTGCCTGATCGCCCCTAACCACTCTCTCTGCCTGCCTGATGCCCCTAACTGCTTACCTGCCTGCAATCAGCCCTAACCACTCACCTGCCTGCCTGATCACCCTTAACTGCTCGCCTTCCTGCCTCACTGTCCTTAACTGCCTCTGCTTGCCTGCCTGATTATTGTCTCTCCACTTGCCTACCTGCCTGATTGCCCCTAACCACTCTGTCTTCCTTATCCTCCCTACGTATTCGCCTGCTTGCCTGATAACCCTAAGCACTTACCTGCCTGCCTGATGGTCGCTAACTGCTTGCCTGCCTGCCTGCCTGAGGGTACCAATCGCCTGTGCCTTGGCCCCTGCCACCACGACTTCATTTGGAAGGACATCTGGAATGATGTCCGAAAGGTCATTCAGCTGTCCGGTCTAATTACCATATTAGCTTTTATTATTATAGATATGTTTGTATGTGTATGTGTATGTATGTGTATATACAGTGGTACCTCGAGATACGAGTTTAATTCGTTCTGTAACCTTGAGGCATGGGAAACTATGAGACGCTCGAGTCTCGGTAAACTGGTGGGTTGTGTGCAGCCGGCCAATCCGCGCGATTACTCCTATCTCAAATGTTGCTCGTATTTCAAAGCAAAAATCGCTTGCTCGATGGCTCATATCTCAAAAAATCTCGTATGTTAGGGCATTCGTATCTTGAGGTACCACTGTATGTATGTATGTATGTATACACACATACACACACACACACACACACACACACACTAGAGGCCCAGTGCATGAAATTCATGCATGGGGTGTGGGGGTTGTCCTTCTGCCCAGCCTGCTCCCTCTCCAATCTGAGACCCCTCAAGGAGGGATGTCCGATTGTCTGTTTAGGCCGAATCCTAAATGGGCAGTCAGATATTCCTCTCACAATCTAGGACTGCTGGCTTCTAACTGCTCACCTGCCTACCTTCCTGATTGTCCCTAACCACTTCTGCCTGCCTTCCTGATTATCCCCTAACCACTCCCCTGGCAGCTTGATTGATGCCTAACTGCTCCCCTGCCAGCCTGTTTGCCCCTCATTGCCCTACCCTGTGACTTGCTCACCCCCAACTGCCCTTCCCTGCAGGCCCAGTCACCCCAACTTTCTTCCTTTGCTAGCCTGGTCACTCCTAACTGCCTTCCCCTGCAGGCTTGATCATCCCCAACTGCCTCCCTTGCAGGCATGTTCTCTCCCAACTGCCCTTCCTTGCTGACCATCTTGTGGTGGCCATCTTATGTCCACATGGGAGCAGGATCTTGTGTGTTGGAGTGATAGTCAACATGCCTATTACTCTTTTATTAGATAGGATAGAGACCTGGTGCACAGGTGGGGGCCTGAAGGATGTCCTGGGTCAGGGTGGGTATTCCCTTGGGGCATGGGGTGGCCTGGGTGAGTGGCCTGTGGTGGTTTGCAGGCCGGCCATGCCCCCCAGCAATCCAAGCGGAGGTCCTGGTATCTGGGAAGTTATCTGTCTTCTACAATTGAAACTTTGTAGCCTGGAGCACAGTCAGGCCTTCTGTTGGCACAGTCATTGAAACTTTGTTGCCTTAACCTCCCCCAGCCAGGCTTCTTCCATCACCAGGGGCATCTCAGGCCTCTCTCCTGTGCTCTCCGTGGCCATAGCCATCTTGGTTGGGTTAATTTGCATATTGGTTCTAATTGGCTGATGGGCATGGCTTGTGAGTATAACAGAGGTGTGGTCAATTTTCATATTACTCTTTTATTAGATAGGATATTGATTTCTGAGAGGAGTAAGGGAGAAACAAGCAATGATGAGATAGAATAATTGATCTGCTGCCTCCTGCATCCCCCCTACTGGGGATTGTTTCTGCATCTCGGGCATGTGTCCTTGACTGGAATCGGACCTGGGATACTTCAGTTCTAAGTATGACCCTCTTATCTACCAAGGCAAACCAGCTAGAGTTCCTCCTGTTTTTTAATTGTTTTTTTCTTTTTGTTTTTCTGATTAAGTGATTTTTTTTTCTACCCTATCTTGTAATTCACTCAATCAATCCTTAGCTTCCCCTAATCTGCTATGTATTACTTCCACTGTGTTCTTTATTAATGCTGTGTCATTCTTCATTTCAGACTGTTCTTTACTCATAGTTACTATATGTTTTCTTATAGTGGTTAGCATATTTACCATCACTAATCTGAACTCTCTATCAAATAAATGTTTTATTTCCATTTCATTTCTCTCTTCTGGAAAAATCTGTTGTTCTTTCATTTGGTTTTTTTTTTTTTAATTATTCATACCCATTTTAGCTGTCTGTTTGGGTGTGTGTCTATGTATTAGGTAGTTCTGCTATGCCTCCATTCTCTAGTGCAGGACAGTGTCAAACATTGTTTTTGACTAATTAGATCAGGCAAAGACTCAAAGCTTCCAAAGACCCAAAGCTTCCAAAGACCCACTGCTGCCTGCAGACTGATTAGATTCAGTCTTGAGTAGCCTCCAGGCAATGGTCCATAGCAAGAGTTTTTTCAACAGGTTAGGGCAGTTGCTTTTGCATGGAGTCTGTTTTTCTCAGTCTCAGTGGGCTATAGAAATTCCACAGGGTGGGGCAAGGTGTTTTCCAATAGGGTGGGGCAACTGTCTTTCCCCCAGTCAAAAACCACCTAGATAGCAAATGTCTGCCTTTAAAAGGTCTGCCTTCAAAAGAAGACCTCTGCAATGTTTGGAAATGACTCAACACAGAAAGCTGGGGTGTTTGCCTTCTGAGCTCTAACATCAGAGCCCCCAACCCTGGCTTCTACCCACATAGCTCCAGTTGACTTTGTTCTCCCTCTACCGGAATCCAAGGTGAGTGGCTGCACACGATATTTTGTGTGTTGGCCCTTTTGGAGGTTGCCAGCATTTCTAGGTGTCTTTCCCTAGCAGATAGCAACCCTGCTGCTTTTCACTGATAGGTGTTATGTGGGCACCTTTCTCAGTTCTACTGTTTTCTACTGGGGGGCCCAGCTTGGGGATTAAACCCCAGAATTCTAAGTGGCAACCCCCCCACAGATAAAATAACTTTTCAGAGCCTCAGTTGCTATCTATGGGAGCTCAGCCAGCCCTTTCTCTCCTCAACTCTTCCTACCATTTTCCATCCTTGGTTATCAGGGTTTTCTTCAGCTAGTTGATTATTCATGATTTTTCTTTTTATATATTTTAGTTTTAATTCCAGTTTGGTCTGCATAATCTGCCTGTGTAACATCCACTTACTGGGGTGCCATTTTAAAACTCCTTATCTTATTTTCTTGAGGTGAGTTTCTTTACTGGAATTGCTAAGTCAACATATTATATAAAGCTATTGATGGTTAATGTAAAATTGCTCTCATGAGAAAACTTACTTTTTTTTATAACATAACTTTTATTTCCATATTGTAAGCTTCCTACAGGAGTAGAAGTATTACTTAATGTTTGTTAAACTGTGCTGCCTTTTTATTCAAATATATTTTCATTGATTTTAGAGAGGAAGGGAGAGGGAGAGAGAGAAAGAAACATCAATGAGAGAGAATCATAGATCAGCTACCTCTTGCATGTCCCACACAGGATAGAGCCTGCAATTCAGATGTGTGCCCTGAATAGGCATTGATCTGTGACCTCCTGGTTCATAGGTTGATGCTCAACTACTGAGCCATGACAGCTGGGCTAAAACGTGGTATCTTGATTTAATTTATATATCACTCAACTTTTATGAAAGTACATTTGCAAACATTTTTTAAAATATATTTTATTGTTTTTTTACAGAGAGAAAAGGAGAGGGATAGAGAGTTAGAAACATTGATGAGAGAGAAACATCAATTATCGGCACACCCCCTACGAGGGATGTGCCCACAACCAAGGTGCATGCCCTTGACCGGAATCCAACCTGGGACCCTTGAGTCCATTGGCTGACACTCTATCCACTGATCCATACCAGTTAGGGCACAAACATTTTTATGAAATCACTCATGTTTGTTATCCATTTACTACAATGTACACCTTTTGTTTTTTGTTTAATAGTTAAGCCTGTCAAATAATTTTATAAAAATTTGGGATCACTATACTCAATAATGTGTTAAATAAGTAATTGCAGAAGATTGGAAATAATCTTCAGCCCTGGCCAGTGTGGCTCAGTTGGTTGAGTGTCACCCCATGCACCTAAATGTCAATGGTTTAATTCCTGGTCAGGTGCAAATCTAGGTTGCAGCTTGGTTCCAATTGAGGTTTGTATGGGAGGCAAACAATTGATGTTTTTCTCTCATATTGATGTTTCTCTCCCCCTCACTTCTTCTCTCTCTCGAAAATTAATAAAAACATTTTAAGAAACCAAAGTAGGGAAGAAATTTTATAAGAAAAGAAATAATGTTCATTAACAGTTATTCTTTTGGTTCTGCTTATTTTTTTCATTGTTTAAACTAGTTTTTGTTTTGTAATTTTGCCCTAAATTTTAGATATGTATTTGTGTAAGTAAGAATTCCATCTTAATGTACATACAAGCTTTTATGTGGAATTAAAACCACAAGACTTGCCATGTATTTCTTTGATGTTACACTGTTCCCATTTTTCACCTTCTAGACTAAATTGTAGTTTTTTGTTTAATATTGAGGTGGATGAATAAGGTGCTTTTCAATGTAAAAGCATAGCATAATGGAATAATTAGCTATAAAAAAAATCAGCCTGTAGTTAAATACTGTACTATCATTTCACTCAAATTGTGGGCATAATTGACAATTGGAAACAGTGTTTGAATGTAGTTGTTCTTTGTTGTTTTAAAAGTTGTGGGCGTGTTTTCCACGTCCCGCGTGGTTCAGGGTTCCCGGGTCAGGGTTCGGGTTCTGAAGGAGGCCGCACGCAAACGAAATGAGAGACTGAAAGCATAAATTTGGCGATATTGGGGGACCAGGCGGGAGCCTTCCTCTAGTGGAAAGGACTGCCCCTTGCTCTGGCCTTTTTCTTCCTTTTATTAAGGCTTTGGGACACACCCCTAGCCTTTAGGCAGGAAATAACAAAAACAGAAATTAACATGATACAAACAGATAGTTTCAACTAAACAATGAGTAATTAGCTCTGACCTTTCAGAGCAATTAAGGTTGACCAGCCTTCTGGCTTCCTGTTTACATCCATTTAGTGAGAACAATATTTGGTTTCCAACAAAAAGTATTTATTGTTGAGAGTGCTACAGATGTCCTTCTTTTTACATACCCCCATTATGCCTCTCCACTGGTTCCTGCCCCACTCCATGTCTTCGCCACCCTTTTTTCTGTGCATATAAGCATATAAGATCTTTGTTTAATCTCTTCCCATCCCTCCTGCTCTCCTTCCTTCTAAGAATTGTGAATCTGTTCCATTTCCGTGCCTCTGATTCTATTTTATTCACCAGTTTATTGTGTTCATTAGGTTTCTTGTTTGTATATTTTGAGTTTCAGATTCAATTGTTGATAGGTATGTATTAATTGCCATTTTATTGTTCATATTTTTGTTCTTTTTCTTATTTTTTCTCTTAAAGAATGCCCTTCAACATTTTATGTAATACAGTGGTACCTCGAGATATGAGTGCCCTAACATACGAGATTTTTGAGATACGAGTCATTGAGCAAGCGATTTTTGCTTTGAAATACGAGCAACAGTTGAGATACGAGTAATCGCATGGATTGGCCGGCTGCACACGACCCACCAGTTTACCGCGACTGGAGCATCTCATAGTTTCCCACGCCTCAAGGTTACGGAACGAATTAAATTCGTATCTCGAGGTACCACTGTACTAGTTTGGTGATGATGAACTTTGTTAGCTTTTTCTTCTCTGTGAAACTCTCTCTGCCTTTCAATTCTAAATGATAGCTTTGCTGTATAGAGTAAACTTGGTTGTAGGTACTTGCTAATATTCACTTTAAATATTTCCTGCCACTCCCTTTTGGCCTGCAGAGTTTCTGTTGAGAAATCAACTAACAGTCTTATGAGCACTCCATTGTAGGTAACTAACTGCTTTGCTCTTGCTGCTTTTAAGTTTCTCTATTTGTCTTTAATCCTTGGCATTGTAATTATGATGTGTCTTGGTGTGGTCCTCTTTGGGTTCCTCTTATTTGTTTCTCTCTGTGCTTCTCTAACTTGTAAGTCTATTTCTTTATCCAGGTAGGGGAAGTTTTCTATCATTATTTCTTTTAGAATTTAAAAAATATATATATTTTTATTGATTTCAGAGAAGAAGGGAGCAGCAGAGGGAGACAGAAACAATAGTGATGAGAAAGAATCATTGATGCTTTTCCTCTTGCATGCCTCACAGTGGGGATCAAGCCCACAACCTGGGCATGTGCCCTTGACCAGAATTGAACCTGCACCCCATCAGTCCACAGGCCAACACTTTCCATTGAACCAAACCAGCTAGATCTGTCATTATTTCTTCAAATAGATTTCAAATATCTTGCTC
The DNA here is from genome assembly GCA_011751065.1 of Lasiurus cinereus. Lineage (NCBI taxonomy): Eukaryota > Metazoa > Chordata > Mammalia > Chiroptera > Vespertilionidae > Lasiurus > Lasiurus cinereus. Next base: position 1,531,166 of record JAAGEH010000366.1, read on the forward strand.
TCTTGCTTCTCCTTCTGTAACCTCCATAATGTGAATGTTGGTATGCTTGAAACTGTCCCACAGGCTCCTTACACTATCTTCATATTTTTAGATTCTTCTTCCTTTTGCCCTCTTTCCATTTTTAAGCTTTCATCTGTGTATTCACCAAGAGGTATTTTTAGTTTAGAAATAGATTGAACACAATTATTCTTTGTGAATAATTCAGATAGCCATGAGAGGGCAAAGTATACATTATATCACTTCTTTTAAGAGTGAACCTGTATCAGTATTCCCAAACTGTAAACAGTTGGGAACTGAAGTATCAAAGAAACATATTAGGGATCAGATTTAATAAACAAAATCCCTTAAATTCTCTTATTGTCTTTAAAGATCAATGTGTAATATTTTAGCTTAAGTGAATTCCTTATTAAGCAAACATTTTTGCATACATTGCTTTATATTCCCATGCCTTTATCTTTTGACTTTCAGCAGTACTGCCTTCATAACTTTTATCTTCTAGTGCTATCTCCTGAACTTTCTTAAGATTAGCTAATGCTTGATCATATTCTTTCAATTCTTGCCATCCTTGAGCTCTACAATATTTGATATTTGATGGATCTATTTCAAGAGCCTCCAAACAACTGTCAGTTGCTCCCTGCTAATTTGATATCATCAGTTTACAATCACCAATATTCGGCATGTCACTTAAAAGCTACAGGTTGGAGAATCCAAGATGGCGGCATAGGTAAACACCTACACTGCTGCATTGCACAACAATTTCAAAACTACAACTAAAAGACAGAACAGACATCATCCAGAACGACAGGAAAGCTGGCTGAGTGGAAATTCTACAACTAGAGGGAAAGAGAGGAGCTCATGGAGACCCAGAGGAGCTGCAAAAAGCTGAGGTACAGAGACGCGCACATGGAGAGAACGGGTGCCAGAGTACCTGGCTGGTTTTCTCTGGCAGGAGGGAAATGGAGACTCTCAAAGGCATTGAAACCATTATCCTACGACACTAAACCCCAGATCCAGCCGAAACTCATACGGGGGGAGTTTGGACTATGAAAAGAGAGGTGCACGGAAATTTAGGGGAGTTGCAAAAGATCAGAGGACTGGTGGCGCACACGGCACGGCACAGAGGACAGACTGCTGATTGTGCCGCTGGCTTTCAAAGTGGGTGGGTGACAGACCCTCCCAATTGTGCCACTTCTAACTCCACTAAGCCCCAGTTTCTGGCGAAACCCTGGGGACCTAGACTCGTGTGGTCCTGGAGCACAGGAGAGCTGGAAAGGCATCAGTCTAGAGGCACGGTGCACGCGCACAAGGACTGCTCCAGCGATTACCCAGTCACGTGAGATTCAGGGGCTGTGGAGGGCGGGGCCAACTAGAAGGCAAGGCGGTCCCTTAAGCCCTGAGGCTCCACCCATCCCAATTCAACAGAGAGGCTTCTGTGGTTTTCCAAGTCTGGTATCATAAGGCTGAATCCAACACAGAAGTTCTCCCAGCACAGTGAAAATGCCGAGACAAGGGAAGGGATCACAAACAAAAGAAATGGAGGAAAACAAATGACTGGATAGAGAGTTCAAAACCACGCTTATAAGGTTTTTAAAGAATATCCTAGAAAAGTTGGATAAAGTTAGCAAGAGCCAAGAGGAGATGAAAAAGGACCAACTAGAGATGCAAAAGATCCAACTAGAGATAGAAAAGGTTCAACTAGAAATGAAAAAGGATCAACTAGAAATTAAACATACAATAACTGAAATAAAAAATATTATACAGAGTCCTAACAGCAGACTAGAGAAAGGTAAGAATCAAGTCAAAAATTTGAAATATAAAGAAGCAGAAAATACTCAACTGGAAAAGCAAGAAGAGAAAAAAATCCAAAAATGTGAAAATAATGTAAGGAGCCTCTGGGACAGCTTCAAGCGTACCAACATCAGAATTGTGGGGGTGCCAGAAGAAGAGAGAGAGCAAGATACTGAAAACCTATTTAAAGAAATAATGGCTGATAACTTCCCACATCTGGTAAAGGAAATAGACTTACAAGTCCAGGAAGCACACAGAACCCCATATAAAAGGAATCCAAGGAGGACTACACCAAGACACATCATCATTAAAATACCAAGAGCAAAAGACAAAGAGAGAATACTAAAAGCAGCAAGAGAAAAACAGTTCATTATCTACAAGGGAGCACCCATACGACTGTCAGCTGATTTCTCAACAGAAACGATGCAGGCCAGATGGGAATGGCAAGAAATATTCAATTTGATGAACAGCAAGAACCTACAACCAAGAATACTCTATCCAGCAAAGCTATCATTCAGAATTGAAGGGCAGATAAAGAGCTTCACAGATAAGAAAAAACTAAAGGAGTTCATCAACTCCAAACCAGTATTATATGAAATGCTGAAAGGTACTCTTTAAGAAGAGGAAGAAGAAAAAAGGTAAAAGCCAAAAAATTATGAATAACAAATACATATCTATCAACAAGTGGATCTAAAAATTAAGTGAGTTAAAAATTTGATAAACAGAATAAACTGGTGAATATACTAGAATCAGGAGCATAGAAAGGGAGTGGACTGATAATTCTCAGGGGGGAAGGGGTGAGGGGTGTACAGGGAGAGCCTGAACAAAAATCCTACACCTATGGATGAGGTCAATGGGAGGGAGCTAAGGGCAGAGGGAAGGGTGGGAGTTGGGTTGAGGGGAGCTATGGAGGGGAAAAAGAGAAACAAATGTAATAATCTAAATAATAAAGATATAATTAAAAAAAAAAGCTACAGGTTGCAGCATCAATCTCTCCACTCTCCATAACAGCTTTTGAACCTTCCACGTCTTTTAAAACCTTTGTGTGTGTGTGTGTGTGTGTGTTTACACACACACTCTCTCTCTCTCTATATATATATACACACACACACACTATATATATATATATACACACACACACACACACACACTTAAATATATTATTGTTCAGAGAGGAAGGGAGAGGGAGAGATAGAAACATTAGTGATGAGAATCATTGATTGGCTGCTTCCTGCATGCCCCTACTGGGGATCAAGCCCACAACTCAGCATGTGCCCTTAACCCGTATAGAACCTGGGACCCTTTAGTCTGCAAGCCAAAGTTCTATTCACTGAGCCAAATCAGCTAGGGCTAAACCTTTCTATATTTTTAAATGGTCATCTCCCAGTTCTGGGATTTAGAAAAAGTATTTCCAGTGTTTTTCAAGTCTTCTGTTATTAATAACTAGAAGGCTGGTGTAAAAAATTTGCACATGGGGCAGGGGTATCCTTCAGCCCAGCCTGCACCCTCTCCAATCTGAGATCCCTTAAGCAAAGTCCAACTGCCAGATAAGATCTGGCCTAAACGGGCAGTCAGACATCCCTCTCATAAAACAGGACTGCTGGCTCCCAACTGCTGGACTTCCTAATTGTCCCTAACCGCTTCTGCCTGCCAGCCTAATCACCCCCTAATCACTCTCCTGCCAGCCTGTGATGCCTAATTGCTCCCCTGCCAGCCTGTTTGCCCCTAACTGCCCTCCCCTGTGGGCCTGGTCACCCCTAACTGCCCTTCCCTGCAGGCCTCCTTACCCCTAACTGCCCTCCCCTACAGGCTTGATCACCCCCAACTGCCCTCCTTTGCAGGCCTAGTCCCCGCCAACTGCCCTCCCCTGCTGTGGTGGCCATCTTGTATCCACATGGGGCCAGGATCTTTTGGCCACATGGAGGCACTCATCTTGTGTTTTGGAGTGATGATCAATCTGGAAATTACTCTTTTATTAGATAGGATAGGGGCCTGCTGCATGTGGGGGCCAGCTGGTTTGCCCTGAAGGGTGTCCTGGATCAGGATGGGTGTTCCCTTGGAGTGTGGGGTGGCCTGAGCGAGGGGCTTGTGGTGGTTTGCAGGCTGGGCATGACTCCACTGCCCCAAGTGGTGACCCTGGTATTTGTGATTTATTTATCTTCTACAACTGAAACTTTGTGGCCTGGAGCATAGCCAAGCATTTCCTTGCACAGCCATTGAAACTTTGTTGCCTCATGTGCCCGCCAGGGTTTGTGGAAACCTTGGCTTCCTTCACCTCCATGGGCAACCCAACCCTCTCTCCTGCTCTCTATGTGGCTGTAGCCATCTTGGTTGGATTAATTTGCATACTCACTCTGATTGGCTGGTGGGCATGGTGGTGGTCGTGGCTTGCAGGTGTAGCGGAGGTACGATCAATTTCCATATTACTTTTCTATTAGATAGTATAATTTATGTCTTTTAAATCTATATCCAAATCCTCAGGAAAATCTGGATGACAGTTACCAGACCATCTTTTTTTTTTCCCCCAGAACCATCTTTTGAGAATATTCCCCAGTTATCTCCTTCTTTCAGTTCTCCACATTCTGGAATAACACAAAATTTGGCAGGTTTTTCTGCATTCACTTCTACATTTTCCAGAATTCTTGCCATAACCATTTCTTTAATTACCTAGCGAAATATTACGTTTCCCATTCAAATGAGAGGTTGGAACTTATGTGATGAAGAACTGAGAACCGGAATCCAAGATGGCGGCATAAGTAAACACCTACACTGCTGCCTTGCAAAACAATTTCAAAACTACAACTAAAAGAGAGAACAGACATCATCCAGAACCACAGGAAAGCTGACTGAGTGGATATTCTACAACTAGAAGGAAAGACCGGTTCACAGAGACCCAGAGGAGCTGCAAAAAGCCGAAGTACAGAGAGGCACGTGTGGAGAGAGCGGGTACCAGAGTAACTGGCTGGCTTTCTCTGGCAGGAGGGAGACGGAGACTCCCAACGGCATTGAACCCCTTATCCTACGACACTAAATCCCAAATCCAGCTCAAACTCATATGGGGGGAGTTTGGACTGTGAAAAGGGAGAAGTGCACGGAAATTTAGGGGAGTCGCGAAAGGGCAGAAGTCTGGTGGCGCGCACAGCACTGTATGCAGAAGACCGACTGCTGATTGTGCCACTGGCTTTCACAAGTGGGCCAGAGACAGACTCTCCCAACTGCGCCATTTCTAACTCCATTAAACCCCTGTTTCAGGCGAAACCCTGGGGACCCAGACTCATATGATCCCGGAGCTTAGGGGAGCTGGAGAGGCAGCAGTTTAGAGGCACTGCAAGACAGTGCACATGCGCGTGCATAGAGACTGCCCCAGCGATTACCCAGTCACGTGAGACTCAGCAGCCATGGAGGGCCGGGCCGACTGGAAGGCAAGGCAGTCCGTTAAGCCCTGAGACTCCACCCATCCGAAACTCAACAGAGAGGATTTTGCAGTTTTGCAAGTTTGGTATCATAAGGCTGAATCCAACACAGAAGTTCTCCCAGCATAGTGAAAATACGGAGACAAAGGAAGAGATCACAAACAAAAGAAATGGAGGAAAACAAACCACTGGATATAGAGTTCAAAACCACGGTTAAAAGGTTTTTCAAGAATATACTAGAAAAGATGGATAAATTTAGTGAGACCCAAGAGGAGATGAAAAAGGACCAACTAGAGATGGAAAATGTCCAACTAGAGATGGAAAAAGACCAACTAGAAATTAAACATACACTGACTGAAATAAAAAATATTATACAGAGATCTAACAGCAGACTAGAGGAAGGCAAGAATCAAGTCAAAAATTTGAAATATAAAGAATCAGAAAACATTCAACTGGCAAAGCAAGAAGAAAAGAAAGAATCCAAAAATGTGAAGATAATGTAAGGAGCCTCTGGGACAGTTTCAAGTGTACCAACATCAGAATTATGGGGGTGTCGGAGGAAGAAAGAGAGCAAGATTCTGAAAACCTATTTAAAGAAATAATGACTGAACACTTCCCACATCTGGTAAAAGAAATAAACTTACAAGACCAGGAAGCACACAGAACCCCATATAAAAGGAATCCAAAGAGGACCACACCAAGACACATCATAATTAAAATACCAAGAGCAAAAGACAAAGAGAGAATACTGAAAGCAGCAAGAGAAAAACAGTTCATTACCTACAAGGGAGCATCCATACAATTGTCAGCCGATTTCTCAACAGAAACGATGCAGGCCATACGGGAGTGGCAAGAAATATTCAACGTGATGAATAGCAAGAACCTACAACCAAGAATACTCTATCCAGCAAAGCTATCATTCAGAATCGAAGGGCAGATGAAGAGCTTCACAGAGAAGAAAAAGCTAAAGGATTTCATCAACTCCAAACCAGTATTATATGAAATGCTGAAAGGTACTCTTTTAGAAGAGGAAGAAGAAAAAGGTAAAAGATAAAAAATTATGAACAACAAATACATATCTATTAATAAGTGAATCTAAAAATTAAATCAATTAAAAATTTGAGGAACAGAATAAACTGATGAATATAATAGAATCAGGAGCACAGAAAGGGAGTGGACTGATAATTCTCAGGGGGAAAGGGGTGAAGGGTGTACAGGGAGAGACTGGACAAAAATCATACACCTATGGATGAGGTTAATGGAGGGAGAGGAAAGGTTAGAGGGAGGGTTGGGAGCCGGGTGGAGGGGGGCTATGGAAGGGAAAAAAAGAAACAAATGTAATAATGTGAATAATAAAGGTTTAATTAATAAAGAAACAAACGAGAACCATTTTTATTGCAGCTTGTATTTGCCGTGCTCAATAAATTCTCTTGATTATGCTTATGAAGAAATTTTCATCTTTAAAATTTTCACCATAATACTTTATCCACCTTTCCCCTTCTGATTTGAGAAGTCTCCATGCTGAATCATAAATTTCTTAATAATTCAAAGGAGAGGTTTCCTAGTGGTAGGTCCAGTGACTTTTTCTCCTGAACACAACAGATGCAAATTTTCTACAGTTTTGTGAACAATATCTGCAAACAAATATAAGACAATTTGACTAACTCGCTTCTCTCCAATGTCCCAGTCAAAGAAGACTCGGATTTACAAAGTTTGGAGGTCTTAACCTGGGTGGTTTAGTTACTGGGGCTGGAGGGCTTAGCCTGGGTGGATGAGTGGGACATTTTGACTTACAGATACCTTTAAAAGCATATTTGCAGAATCCAAGATGGCGGCATGGGTAAACACCTACACTGCTGCCTTGGACAACAATTTCATAACTACAACTAAAAGACAGAACGGACATCATCCAGAACCACAGGAAAGCTGGCTGAGTGGAAGTTCTACAACGAGAGGGAAAGAGAGGGGCTCACAAAGACCCAGAGGAGCTGCAAAAAGCTGAGGTACGGAGACGCGCGCGTGGAAGAGCGGGTGCCAGAGTACCTGGCTGGCTTTCTCTGGCGGGAGGGAAACAGACACTCCCAAGGGCATTGAACCCCTTATCTTACAACACTAAACCCCAGATCCAGCCGAAACTCATATGGGGGGAGTTTGGACTGTGAAAAGGGAGAAGTGCACAGAAATTTAGAGGAGTCGCAAAAGATCAAAGGCCTGGTGGCGCACACGGCACTGCGCACAGGACAGATTGCTGATTGTGCAGCTGGCTTTCGCGAGTGGGCAGGAGACAGACCCTCCCAACTGTGCCACTTCTAAGTTCACTAAGCCCCTGTTTCGGGCGAAACCCTGGGGACCTAGTTTCGTGTGGTCCTGGAGTGCAGGGGAACCGGAGGGGCAGCGGTCTAGAGGCACTGCGGGTGCTCGAGCACAAGATCACTCCAGCGATTATCCAGTCACGTGAGACTCAGGGGCCATGGAGCGCGGGGCGACTGGAAGTCAAGGCGGTCCCTTAAGCCCTGAGACTCCACCCATCCCAAGCTCAACAGAGGCTTTTCGGTTTTGCAAGTCTCGTATCATAAAGCTGAATTCAACACACAAGTTTTCCAGGCACAGTGAAAATGCCGAGACAAGGGATTACAAACAAAAGAAATGGAGGGGAAAAAATGACTGGATATAGAGTTCAAAACCACACTTATAAGGTTTTTCAAGAAGATGCTAGAAAAATTGGATAAATTTAGTGAGACCCAAGAGGAGATGAAAAAGGACATACTAGAGACACTGACTGAAATAAAAAATATTATACAGAGTCCTAACAGCAGACTAGAGATGGCAAGAATCAAGTCAAAAATTTGAAATATAAAGAAACGGAAAACATTCAACTGGAAAAGCAAGAAGAGAAAAGAATCCAAAAATGTGAAGATAATGTAAGGAGCCTCTGGGACAGTTTCAAGCATACCAATATCAGACTTGTGGGGGTGCCAGAAGAAGCGAGAGAGCAAGATACTGAAAACCTATTTAAAGAAATAATGACTGAAAACTTCCCACATTTGGTAAAAGAAATAGACTTACAAGTCCAGGTAGCACACAGAACCCCAAATAAAAAGAATCCAAAGAAGACCACACCAAGACACATCATCATTAAAATACCAAGAGCAAAAGACAAAGAGAATATTAAAAGCAGCAAGAGAAAAACACTTCATTACCTACAAGGGAGCACCCATACGACTGTCAGCTGACTTCTCAACAGAAACGATGCAGGCCATACGGGAGTGGCAAGAAATATTCAACGTGATGAATAGCAAGAACCTACAACCAAGAATACTCTATCCAGCAAAGCTATCATTCAGAATCGAAGGGCAGATGAAGAGCTTCACAGAGAAGAAAAAGCTAAAGGAGTTCATCAACTCCAAACCAGTATTATATGAAATGCTGAAAGGTACTCTTTTTAGAAGGCGAAGAAGAAAAAGGTAAAAGATAAAAAATTATGAACAACAAATACATATCTATCAACAAGTTAATCTAAAAATTAAGTGAATTAAAAATTTGATCAACAGAATAAACTGGCGAATATAATAGAATCACGAGCTCAGAAAAGGAGTAGACTGATAATTCTCAGGGGGACAAAAATCATAAAGCATCAAACAGACTGTGAAATTACAGCGGAAAGATTAAAGTTAAGTGAGGTATATAAGTGTTCAATCAAAGGACTTGTATGCATGTATATAAGCATAACCAATGATCACAGACACTGGGGGATTGGGGTATGCCTGGGAGGGAGGGGGGGTAATGGGGAGATATGTATAAAAAATTAATAAAAATTAATTTAAAAAAATAAAAATAAAAGCATATTTGGGGCACCTTGTAGCTGAAGGTCACTGAAACCTTTCAGCATCTCTCATTGGAGACCTGGAGGCCATTTTCACTCTTCTGATTGGGTGTTTTTTGCTTCCTCATATTTCAAATTGTTTATTTGATTTTTGGAATCGTCTACTTAATGTTGAGTCCCTGTAAATTATTCTTTATTTCAGTTAGTGTATGCTTAATTTCTGACTGGTCTTTTTCCTTGGCATTCTCACTAGGATTCTTGAAATTATTACTAAGTTTCTTAAAGGTCACACCAAGATCCTAACCATAACCATGATTTAGAACTCTGTATTCAGTAATTTGTTTTCTTCCATTTCTTTCATTTGTGACATATTTCTTTGTCTCCACATTTTGGCTACTTTCCTGTGTTTGTTTCTATGTATTGGATAGAGCTTGTATGTCTCTTGGAGTTGGTAGAGTCACCTTGTGTAATAGGAATCCTTTTGGGTCCATTGCCTCAGCCATTCCAGTTACCTGAGTTGCAGGTGCAGTTATGTGGACTGTGTGCAAGTTCTTATAGTTGAGACGTGATTGCCATTAGCCTTATTGAGATGAATTGACCTCCAGGCTAACTGACTGTGAGGACCAGCTGTGACTACAGTGGGAGAGCTGCTGTGCAAGAAACACTGCTATGGAGCAGCACTTGCTTTAGTAGTGCTGTGGTGCTCACTGATCTATTACCCCTTGAGTGTTTCATTTGTGGAAGTGTAGATTTGTAATCTGTATGGTCTGAAGCTGATCACCAGGTGCACTGGCTCTTGGGTCTCCAGGGAGATACAAAGTCAGCCACTGCCTAGGGCCACCCAACAGTAGCTACATTGAGATCTGCAGCATCCTCCTATTTGTATTGTATTTGTATTTGGATGTGCCTGGGCAAGACTCAGATGTGCAGCAAGGCAGGCTGGTGCGGATGTCGGATATTGGTCCTTATATTGATAAGCTTGGGGCCACTGACATGAGCTGCAGCTTGTTTGAGATTTTTAGCAAAGTCTGAACCTGGGCCAGAATAGGCCATTCATATTGAGCTGTAAATTGGATGGGGTTGGGTCTCAGGGAATCACCAATATGGAGTGAACTGTGTGTGCCAGGTTGATGGAGACTCAGATATGGTTTCCAGTCAGCCTGGGGACAAGGGAGGTTTTGGAATAGGAACAGTGATCCCTGAGAGCACCTTGATCTGGTAGAAATCTACCACTGAGTTCTTGCCCCTATGCCAGACAATCTGGTTCCTCCCATATGTGTCTGGTCCCCAGTGGAAGAGGAAGCTAGTCCAAGTAAGTTTGTTCCCTGCCTTTTACAGGGTCATTTGGATCTCCAGCAGCCTGTTTCCCTCAACCACAATCCCTTTTGGTTTTTACAGCCCTACGTTACAGGGGCTTATCTTCCCAGCTCTGGGACTCTGGGAGGTCTAGATGTGGAGCTACGACCCACTGTTCCTACTGGTGGCCTCTGCAGGGGTGATCTCCCACAGGATTAAAAAATGGCCCACAGCCGAAACCGGTTTGGCTCAGTGGATAGAACGTTGGCCTGCGGACTGAAAAGTCCCAGATTGGATTCTGGTCAAGGGCATGTACCTTGGTTGCGGGTGCAGGAGGCAGCTGATCGATGTCTCTCTCTATACCTGTCCCTTCCTCTCTGTGAAAAATCAATAAAATATATTAAAAAAAAAAAGGCCCACATATGTGTTGCAGCAGCCTGTTCTGCGCCTTCGCTCCTCTACAGTCTCAACATGCTTTTTTCTTTACTTCTCTATTTGTAGTATTTCCATTCAGCCATCTTTCAGGCAGGTGTGATTGATGGTTGTTCTGTATTTCAGTTGTAAATTTTGATATAGTTGTTGGAAGTAGGTGAGTACTGACATTTAGTTATTCCAAAATCTTGGTTCTTCCTTTTCTATTTGAATGTAGTTTTGATTATTCTTGGACTTTTAAAATTATTGTCACCCTTTTATTTCAATAATTCAAAACTGTATTTTATATTTCTGAAACTTTCTCACTGCATGAATTATCAGTGTTTATTTTTTGAACTTACAAAGCTAAGGTGGTTTTTTTTGTTTGTTTATTTAAAGTATTACAAATAGAATATGTCTCCTTTAGCCCGTATTGACCTCCCCCCAAGCCTCCCTTAATTCCCTGGCACATGGCCTCACCCCCCTAAGTGTCTGTGTCATTTGGTTATGCTTATATGCATGCATACAAGTCATTTACATCTCTTACCCCAATGGTTGGCTAACTACGGCTCACGAGACACATATAGCTCTTCGGCCCCTTGAGTGTGGCTCTTCCACAAAATACCACGGACTGGGAGATTCTATTTTGAAGAAGTGGCATTAGAAGTTTAAGTTTAAAAAATTTGGATCTCAAAAGAAATTCAATGGTTGTACTGTTGATATTTGGCTCTGTTGACTAATGAGTTTGCCAACCACTGTCTTACCCCCACTTAACCCTCCCCTGCCTTCTCCTGACATTTGACAGTCTGTTTGATGCTTCTTTTTTTTTAATTTTTAAATTTTTTTATTTTTTATTTTTTTCATTTATTTTATTGTGTTACATGTATACATATCTCGCAATTGCACCTCCTCCCTCCCAGGCATACCCCAACCCCCCAGTGTCTGTGTTCATTGGTTAGGCTTATATGCATAGATACAAGTCCTTTGATTGATGTCTTATCTACCCCTCCTCTCCTTAATCTTCCTGCTATAATATCACAGTCTGTTTGATGCTTTACTGCCTCTGTATCTATCCTTTTGTTCATCAATTTACAACGTTCTTTATTATCCACAAATGAGGGAGAGCATGTGGTACTTCTCCTTCATTGACTGGCTTATTTCACTAAACATAAGGCTCTCCAGTTCCATCCAGGTTGCTGCAAATGGTAAGAGTTCCTTCTTTTTAATGGCAGCATAGAATTCCATTGTGTAGATGTACCACAGTTTTCTGATCCACTCATCTGCTGATGGGCACCTAGACTGTTTCCAAATTGTAGCTATTGTAAATTGTGCTGCTATAAACATAGAGGTGCATAAATCCTTTCTGATTGGTGTTTGTCATTTCTTAGGATAAATTCCTAAGAGTGAGATTGCTGGGTCAAATGGGAGATCCATTTTTAGTTTTTAAAGAAAACTCCATACTGTTCTCCACAGTGGCTGCACCACTCTGCATTCCCACCAACTGTGAACAAGGGTTCCTTTTTCTCCTCATCCTCGCCAACACTTATCGTTTGTTGATTTGTTGATAATTGCCATTCTGACAGGTGTAAGATGGTATTGCATTCTCGTTTTGATTTGCATCTCTCGGGTAATTAGTGATTTTGAACATGTTTTCATGTTTCTCTTGGCCTTCCTTCTGTCATCTTTCAAAAAGGTTCTATTTAGGTCCGTTGCCCATTTTTTTATTGGATCGTTTATCTTCCTTTTATTAAGTTGTATAAGTTGGCTGTAGATGTTGGAGATTAAACCTTTATCAGTGATAACATTTGCAAGTATGTCCTCCCCTACAGTGGTCTTTCTTGTTGTTTTGTTGATGGTTTCTTTTGCTGTACAAAAGCTTTTTATTTTGATGTAGTCTCATTTATTTTTTCTTTAGCTTCCATTGCCTTTGGAGCAGTATCAGTGAAGAAGTTCTTTCGGCATATGTCTGAGATTTTGCTGCCTGTGGATTCCTCTAATATTTTTCTGGTTTCCCTTCTAATGTTTAAGTCCTGTATCCATTTTGAGTTTATTTTTGTATTTGGTGTAAGTTGGTGGTCCAGTTTCATTTTTTTGCATGTATCTGTCCAATTTTCCCAACACCATTTGTTGAAGAGGCTATCCTGACTCCATTGTATATTCATGCCTCCTTTGTCAAATATTAGTTGAGCATAGTGGTTTAGGTGGGTATCTGGATTCTCTATTCTATTCCATTGGTCTATATGTCTGTTCTTTTGCCAGTACCAAGCTGTTTTGAGAACAGTTGCTTTGTAATATAGCTTGAAATCTGGTATTGAGATCCAACCTACTTTATTCTTCTTTCTCACAATTGCTGTGGCTATTCGTGGTCTTTTTTTGTTCCAGATGAATCTATGAAGAATTCTTCCTAGGTCTGTGAAGTATGTCATTGGTATTTTAATGGGTAGTGCATTGAATCTATAGATTGCTTTGGGTAGTATGGACATTTTAATGATGTTGATTCTCCCAATCCATGAGCATGGTATGCTCTTCCATCTGTTAACATCTTCCTCTATCTCTTTTTTCAGTGTCCTGTAGGTCTCTACATATAGGTCTTTTACCTCTGTAGTTAGGTTTATTCCTAGGTATCTTAATTTTTTTGGTGCAATGGTAAATGGAATTCCTTTTTGAGTCTATCTGTACAGAAATGCCACAGATTTCTTGGCATTAACTTTGTATCCTGCTACATTGCCGAATTCATTTATTAAGCCAATTAGTTCTGGAATTGAGTCCTTCGGGTTTTTTATGTACAGTATCATGTCATCTGCAAATAAGGACAACTTTACTTCTTCTTTTCCAATTTGGATGCCTTTTATTTCTTCTTCTTGTCTAATTGCAATGGCTAATACTTCCAGTACTATGACGAACCAGAGAGGTGAGAGTGGGCATCCCTGTCTTGTTCCTGTTCTTAGGGGAAATGGTTTTAATTTTTGCCCATTGAGTATGATGTTAGCTATGGGTTTATCATATATGGGTTTTATGATGTTGAGGTATGATTCTTCTATTCCCACCTTCCTGAGAGTTTTTATCAAGAAAGGGTGTTGGATTTTGTCAAATGCTTCTTCTGCATCAATTGATACGACTATGTGATTTTTTTCTCTCAATTTGTTTATGTGATGTATCACGTTTATTGATTTGCGGATATTGTACCATACCTGCATTCCTGGGATGAATCCTACTTGGTCATGGTGTATGATCTTCCTGATGTACTGATGGATCCGATTTGCTAGAATTTTGTTGAGGATTTTAGCATCTATGTTCATGAGAGATATTGGCCTATAATTTTCATTGTGTTGTCTTTATCTGGTTTTGGTATTAGGGTGATGCTGGCTTTATAGAAGGTGTTTGGAAGTGTTCCTTCTTCTTGAATGTTTTTGAATAGTCTGAGGAGGATAGGTTTTAATTCTTCCTTGAATGTTTGGTAAAACTCTCCTGTGTAGCCATCTGTTCCCGGGCTTTTATTTGCTGGAAGCTTTTTGATGACTGCTTCAATTTCTTCCGTAGTTATTGGACTATTGAGATGTTTAGATTCTTCCTGATTGAGTTTTGGAAGCTTATATTTTTCTAGTAATATGTCCATTTCTTGCAGGTTGTCCAATTTGTTGGAATAGGGTTGTTCATAGTATTTTTTAACAATCCTTTGTATTTTGGCAGGGTCTGTTTTTATTTCTCCTCTTTCATTTCTGATTTTGTTTATTTGGGTCTTCCCTCTTTGCTTCTTGGTGAGCCTGGCTAGAGGTCCATCAATCTTGTTTATCCTTTCAAAGAATCAGCTCTTTGTTTTGTTGATCTTTTGAATTGTTTCTTTGGTCTCCATGTTGTTTATCTCTGCTCTGATCTTTACTATTTCCTTCCTTCTGTTTACACTGGGCTTTTCTTGTTGCTCTCTTTCTAGCTCCTTGAGTTGTAGGGTTAGGTAATTTATTACCATTGTTTCCTGTTTTTTGCAGTAGGCTGGTAGGGCTATGAACTTCCCTCTCAAGACTGCTTTCACTGTGTCCAATAAATTTTGTATTGTTGTGTTGTCATTGTCATTTGTTGTCATGATGTTTTTTATTTCTTCCTTGATCTCTTTGGTTATCCAGTCGTTCTTTAATAGCATGCAGTTTAGTCTCCATGTGTTTGATTTCTTTCTATTGTTTCTATTACAGTTGATTTCCAGTTTTATGCCACTTTGGTTTAGAAAAATGCTTGATATGATTTCTACCTTCTTGAATTTGAAGAGACTACTCTTATGACCCAACTTTGAAAATGACCAATGTGCACTAGAGAAGAATGTATATTCTGTGGCTTTGGCATGAAATGTTCTGAAGATGTCAGTTAATTCCATCTGGTCTAGTGAGTCATTTAGGATATATGTTTCTTTGCTGATTTTTTGTTTAGGGGATTTGTCCAATGGTGACAGTGGGGTATTATAGTCTTGTACAATGATTGTATTGCTGTCAATCTCTCCCTTAATATCCTCCAAGAGTTTTTTTTATGTATTTAGGTGCTCCTATATTGGGCGCATATATGTTTACCAGAGTTATTTCTTCTTGTTGGATTGTTCCCTTTAGTATTATGAAGTGGCCTTCTTTATCTCTTGCTATGTCCTTTACTTTGAGATCTATTTTGTCACGTATAAGTATTGCAACCCCGGCTTTTTTTTCATTTTCATTTGCCTGAAATACCATCTTCCATTCCTTCACCTTCATTCTGTGTGCAACTCTTTTCCTGAAGTGGGTTTCTTGCAGACAGCAGATATATATATCATGTTTTCTTATCCAATCGGTTACCCTACGTCTTTTGTTTGGAACATTTAATCTGTTTACATTTAAAGTTATTATTGATAAGTACTTATCTGTTGCCATTTTTAGTCCTGACCCTTGAGTTCCTTCTTCCCTTCCTCATTCTTGTTATTACAGCAGACCTTTCAACATTTCTTGCATTGCTGGTTTGGTGGTAATATATTCCCTTAGTCCTTTTTTTGTCTGTGAAGCTTCTGATTTCACCTTCAATTTTGATTGAGAGTCTTGCAGGGTACAGTATTCTTGGATTCAGACCCTTCCTTTGCATGACTTTGTATATTTCATTCCATTCCCTTCTGGCCTGATGAGTTTCTGTTGAGAAGTCAGTAGCTAGTCTTATGGGGGTTCCTTTGTAGGTAACTTTCTGTTTCTCTCTGGCTGCTTTTAAGATTCTTATTTTGTTGTCGGTGTTTGCCAATTTAATTATAATGTGCCTTGGTGTCGGTTTGTTGGGGTTCATTTTGCTTCGGAATCTGTGAGCTTCTTGGATTTGTGTGGTTTTTTTCTTTCCTATATTGGGGAAATTTTCTGTCATTATTTCTTCAAACACGTTCTCTAATCCTTGTTCAGTTTCCACTCTTTCTGGAACCCCAATTATGTGGATGTTGTTTTGTTTCAAGTTATCCCAAAGTTCCCTTAGGCTCTCCTCTTGCTTTTTAACTTTTTTTTCTAGGAGCTGCTGTACTTGGGTATTTTTTCCTGCCGTGTCTTCTAGCTCATTGATGCGGTCCTCTGCTTCTTCTAGTCTACTTTTAATGCTTTCTATTGAGTTCTTTATAGATGTGATGTCATTTTTCATTTCTTCTTGATTATTCTGCACCTCCTCTAGGTTCTTCTGCATTTCTTCTTGCTGCTTCTTCATCTCCTCTTGGGACTTCTTCATTTCCTCTTGGGTCTTCTTCATTTCCTCTTGGCTCTTACTTACATTGTCGATTTTGTCTTCCATTCTTTTCATCCACCTTATGATCATTTCTCTGAACTCTTTCTCTGGCAGGCTTATTTCTGCTTCTATTTCGTTTACTTTCTTTTCTGGTGAAACCTGCCTTTTTGTCTTAATGTGGGCTGTTTCTTTTTCTGCCCATGGTCTTTCTTCTCCAGGTGTCTGGTTATGCAGTTCTCTCTCCTACGTTGATTGAAAGGCACAAACTACAACACGACCAGGTACAGCACACAAGGCACTGAGTAGAAATATATTCAAGATGTTAATAATTACAAATAAGGTGGTCACCACTGAAAGACAAATTAGGGGTAAATAGAGAAAGAAGAAGAGTAAAATGAGGAAAAAAGAAAAGAAAGAAATGCCAAAATTAAATTCGGAGAGGGAGAAATAAATAAATAAATGAACAATAAAATAAAATAAAACAAGAAAACAAGAAGGAGAAGAAAAGAGGAAGAGAAAAGTCAGAGTGCAAAGAAAGAGGATAAGAGAGAAAAGCGGAAGAAAATATAGGTGTTAGGAGAAAACGCCAATAGAACACTCAGTAATCCCAACAAATGTTGGCAACCAGTACCTGGAGATTAATACAAACTACAAATAACAACTTGTGCGGAGGGAGGTGAGGGAAAAGAGAGGTAAAAAACAAATCAAGTCAAAGCAAACAAAAAGCAAAATAAAACAAGTAGAATAAGCTAAAACAATCTCACAAAAAAAGTACAAAAAATTGATATAATCACCATTCAGGCAAAGAGTAACAAAAGGTCATAGAGAAAAACAACTTTTTGGATAGTGAAGTCAAGAAGAGAGAGGTTTGTAGGGGACTGGAGTAGGGAATTTGAAATTAGATATATAAGTGGGGTGAAATTTTAACCAGGAAAAGAGGAAGAATAGGGAGAATCCAAAGTTGGAAAAGGGAAAGAGAAAACAAGACAATAAGATGGGGAAAGTTAGGAGGAAAGTGTTGGCATAAAGGTAGAGTTGAGATAGAGTAAAATTATGCTAAAGGAAAGATGAAAATAGGATGTAGAACTCTAATCCTGAAGTAAAATAAAGGGAAAACAAAATGACACTTGTTTTTTTCCAAAAGGGTAAAATAATATTAGTACTAATACTAGTTGAAAACAAAAATGTAATAATTTAAAAGGTTAAATCAATTGAGGAGGAAAGAATAAAATTGTTTTTTAATTGAAATATGCAAAAATGAAAAAATATAAATTAAAATAAAAATCTAAAAAAAAAGAAAAAGAAAAAAATAGAATGGTCATTCATTTCCACTATTGTTCTGCTTGGCACTTCTGTTTCCCAGGTGGGAGGGTATTGCAGTTCCCTGTGTTCCACTGTGGTTGTGTTTTTATCTCTTTATTCTTTGTGGTTATGCAAGAGTCAATTTGAGCGTCATCGGAAATTGACCTCTGAGACTAAGCACAGGATCTCTCTAGGCTGTGCTCAGATCCTGTTACTCTGTGGTTCTCAAAACCGGTTTGTGGGGATTTTGCAGCCGGGACACTGAAATAACTCCCAGGCTGTCCCTCTGTCTCAGATCAAAACGAGTCGTTTTCCAGAGCTCCCTCTGTCAACAGCTCTGAGAGTTTGTCTCCACACTTAGGGATCACGCCCTGCCTCACATCCTCAGACCTCTCCAGAGGCAGCTTTCCCACAGCCCAGTTCCCACAGTGTGCCCGTCTCTGTTGTTCGGGACAGGAGACCTCACCTTATCCCAGGTGAAATCTGACCTTTCCGTGTGCCGTGTGGATCTCTGATTCTGCCGCGTGTCTGTGCCAATTGGAGAGCGGTGTTCTGGGTCCCCGGGTCCCCGGCTGCTCACTGGGTGCCCCCGCCGCAGGTTTCAGACCACTGCAGACATCCACCTCCCTCTGCAAAATGGTGCGGTCTCTGCGTTCGTGCTGGTGGCTCCGGCAGACAAAATCCCCCTGGCAGTGGGGCTGCCTGGTCAAGAGAGCCCCGTCCAGCAGACCCCCACCTTCTCCTGGAGGATAACTGACTCTTAACTTGCCAACACTCCCAGTGCGACTCTCAGCCGCTCTCTCTCCCTCTGCCCAGTGACAAAGCTCCAGACACATCTGTCTACTCCGCCGCCATTTTTCTCCTCTCCTCCCTTTTTTTCTATTTTTGTTCATCATTTTATGATATTCATTACATTTCACAAATAAGTGAGATCGTGTGATGTTTATCTTTCTCTGATTGGCTTATTTGCATATCATAATGCTCTCCAGGTCCATCTTTGCTGTTGCAAATGGTAAGACTTTCTTCTTTTTTATAGCAGCGTAGTATTCCATTGTGTAGATGTACTGAAGTTTCTAGTCCACTCATCTGCTCACTTAAGCTGCTTCTAAATCTTAGCTATTGTAAATTGTGCTGCTATGAACATAGGGGTGCATATATTCTTTCTGATTGGTGTTTCTCTTTTCTTGGGATATATTCCTAGAAGTGGGATCACTGGGTCAAATGGAAGTTCCATTTTTAATTTTTTGAGGAAATGCCATACTGTTTTTCGTAGTGACTGCACCAGTCTGCATTTCCACCAGCAGTGCAAGAGGGTTCCCTTTTTTGTGCATCCTCTCCAGCACTTGTTTGTTGATTTCTTGATAGCCATTCTGACGGTGTGAGATGGTACCTCATTGTTGTTTTGACTTGCATCTCTTGGATGATTACTGAGTTTGATCATGTTTTTATATATCTTTTGGCCATTTTTTAAAATTTTATTATTTTTATTGATTTCAGAGACAAAAGGAGAGGGAAAGAGATAGAAACATCAATGATGAGAGAGCATCATTGATTGGCTGCATCCTGCACTCCCCACACTGGGGATTGAGCTCGAAACCTGGGCATGTGCCCTTGACCAGAATTGAACCTAGGACCCCGAGGGCTATAGGGCAACACTCTGTCCACTGAGCCAAATCAGCTAGGGCTGTATATACATTTTAAGAAAACACAAGGCTGGCTATAACCTTGAGAAAATGCAGAATATAAAACCTTTATTCCTTAACTGAAATGTTAATTCTTGGTTACAACTATTCATATAACTGCTCCATGTAGTAATCACAGTAGTCAACATTAAGTACAACTTTATTACCATATATTTCTTAAGATCATTCATGGCACATTGCCCCTTAATCCCTAAATATGCAGTTAAAGGTGTTTTCAGAAATGACTATGAAACTGATCAGAGAGCTAAAATAATTTCAGAAGTCAAATAGATATGAATCTTGGCCAGAGAGCTCCTTAATTTCTCATCTTCTATAATACCTTCACAAATCATTTGGAAAAATCAGCCTAGGTGTAAACATAATAAACTTTATTTCCTGTCCATTCTTGGAAGTTGATCTTTCTCAAATGAATGAACAACACCTGTCTTTGATGATGGCAGTAAGGCCTGACCCTGATACTCAATCTCTAATTCTAAATGAGTTTTCTATGTTGGACTGGTCAGGAGTCACTTTCTTCAGCATCTTCATCAGTGAACTTAAGTGATTATGCATTAGTATTATCTTCTCTTTTAGTTCTGCAGTCTTTTCTGTCAGAGGCATGTTGTGAATATACATCTCAGATGCATTTACTATGGCTTTTGTTTTTAAGAAATAGCATTTCATTTTGTCACTGGAAAGACAGAAGTGACCTTTCAATGCAGCCAGGGCAGCATGGGTAGAATACAGATAGATGGAAACCAATGGGAATCCCACAGGAACTATAGAATAAAAGGTTGTAAGTGCTGCCTTTGAGTAAACCTTCAGTGACAACAAGGAAGGGAGCTTCCAAAACAACATTATTTATAATCCTGGAGAATACTACTGCCCCGAAGGACCACGGGAGGTTCCAGGGGAGGTGCACCAAGACAGTGAGCACAGTGCACACTGGAACACCGAGTCCCTCTCAGGCCGCAACCAGGCCTGCGAGCCGGATGATGGCTCCTCTGTCCACAGCTCTGTGGAGCTGAGTGGCAAGGACTCCTTCACCATCTGTGTGTCCCACTCCAGGGACAACGTAAAAGAGGATCTGTCAATTGTCTTAGTGCCATCACAAAAGTCAGCCCTTCCCGTGGCTGCAGCCAGGATTTCCTCTTGGCCTCCTTTATGTCCTCTTTTGAAAAGTGTCTATTTAGGTCCTTTGCCCGTTTTTAAATTGGATTGTTTATCTTCCTTTTGTTGTCTGAGTTACCTATAAATTTTGGAAATTAAATTCTTATCGGAAATAACGTTGGCAAATATGTTTTTCCATGCAGTGGGCTTTCTTGTTTTATTGATGGTTTCTTTGCTGTGCAGAAGCTTTTTATTTTGATGTATGTAGTCCCATTTATTTATTTTCTCTTTAGTTTCCATTGCCCTAGGACAGTGATCGGCAAACTCATTACTCAACAGAGCCAAATATCAACAGTACAACCATTGAAATTACTTTTGAGAGCCAAATTTTTAAAACTTAAACTTCTTCTAATGCCACTTCTTCAAAATAGACTCGCCCAGGCCATGATATTTTGTGGAGGAGGCAAAGAGCCACATGGGTCTCATGAGCCGCGGTTTGCCGACCACTGCCCTAGGAAGTGTATCGGTAAAAATATTGCTACGACAAATGTCTGCTATTTTGTGGCCTATGGCTTCTAATATTTTTATGTTTTTCTCATCTTTCATTAAAGTCCTTTATCCATTTTTAGTTTATTTTTGTGTATGGTGTAAGTTTTTTTGTGTACGGTGAAAGTTCGCGGTCTAGATTCTTTTTTTTTTTTTGCATGTATCTTTCCAATTTTCCCAAACCATTTATTGAAGAGACTGTATTGACTCCATTGTATACTTTTGCCTCCTTTGTCAAATATTGATTGCGCAAATATTGATTTCTGAGCTCTCCGTTCTGTTCCATTGGTCTATATATCTGTTCTTGTGCCAGTAACAGGCAGTTTTGAGAACAGCGGCTTTGTAATATAGCTTGATAACTGGTATGGTGATCCCTCCAACAGTGTTGTTCTTTCTCAGGATTGTTGCAGCTACTTGGGGTCTTTTTTTATTCCTGATGAATTTTCGAGGAGTTTGTTCTAGGTCTGTGAAATAATTTAATAAATCTTTATTGTTCCTCTTTTTTCTCCCATAGCTCCCTTCCACTCGGCTCCCACTCCACCCTCTGCCCTTACCCATCCCCACTGTCCTCATCCATAGGAGTACAATTTTAGTCCAGTCTCTTCCAGCACCACCCATAAATTTTTCCCCCGAGAATTGTCAGTTTACTCCCTTTCTGTGTCCCTGATTCTGTTATATTCACCAGTTTATTCTGTTCATCAGATTTTTTATTCACTTGATTTTTAGATTCACTTGTTGATAGATATGTATTTGTTGTTCATAATTTTTATCTTTACCATTTTCTTCTTCTTCTTCTTAAAGAATACCTTTCAGCATTTCATATAATACTGGTTTGGAGTTGATGAACTCCTTTCGCTTTTTCTTATCTGTGAAGCTCTTTATCTGTTCTTCAATTCTGAATGATAGCTTTGCTGGGTAGAGTAATCTTGGTTGTAGTTCCTTTCTGTTCATCATTTTGAATATTTCTTGCCACTCCCTTCTGGCCTGCATAGTTTCTGTTGAGAAATCAGCTGACAATCATATGGGCATTCCTGGTAGGTAACTAACTGTTTTTCTTTTGCTGCTTTTAATATTATCTATTTGTCGTTTGCTCTTGGCATTTTAATTATGATGTGTCATGGTGTGGTCCTCTTTGGATTCCTTTTGTTTGGGGTTCTGTGTGCTTCCTGGACGTGTAAGTCTATTTCTTTCACTAGGTGGGGGAAGTTTTCTGTCATCATTTCTTCAAATAGGTTTTCAGTATCTTGCTCTCTCTCTTCTTCTTGCACCTCCATAATTTTGATGTTGGTAAGCTTGAAGTTGTCCCAGAGGCTCCTTACACTATCTTCAAATTTTTGGATTCTTTTTTCTTTTTCAGTTGAGTGTTTTTTGCTTCTTTGACTTGATTCTTGCGTTCCTCTAGTCTGCTGTTAGATCTCTGCTTAATATTTTTTATTTCAGTCAGTGTATGCTTAATTTCTAGTTGGTCCTTTTTCATATCCTCCAGGTTCTCACTAAATTTATCAGCCTTTTCTAGAAAATTCTTGAAAAACCTTATAACCATGTTTTTGAACTCTATCCAGTTGTTTGTTTTCTTTCATTTCTTTTATTTGTGTTCTGTTTCTTTTCTTTGGTTTTGGCTGCTCAGTTACCTGAGGTGGACACTCTTAGTGCAGTCCTTTGTGGACTGTGTGCAGTCTTGTTGTAGTTAAGCCTTGATTGTTGTTCATATCACTGGGAGGAATTGACTTCCAGGCCAATTGGCTTGTGAGTATCAGTTGTGTCTGCGCTGGGAAAACTTCTGTGCTAGAGACACCCTTATGAGACAAGGCTTGTAAAAGCCTCTGTGCTGAGCTTGGATGAGGCAGAGTCTAAGGGCAGAGCAAACAGCATTGGTTTCCTGTCAGCCCTGCTCGATGCGGCCCTTGTGTTTCCATGTCCCGTGGTAATCACTGCAAGCACACTGAGAGAAACCCGCCCTCGAGTTCCGCCCGCTGCCAGACAGTCTATTTTCTCCCTGAATGAGTATGGGTTCCCAGAGTCTCGCCTTGAACTAGAGTTCAGCACATTAGGGAGCTTTTGTCTTCCTCCTGGTTGAAAAAGCCAGCCACGCATGCAGTTGCCAGTCTTCTTGGCGCACGCATCTCAGTACCTCTGCCTCCTGGAACTCCTCTGAGTCTCCGTGAGGCCCTCTCTTTCCTTCAATTGTAGAATTTCCACTCAGCCAGCCTTGTCTTCTGCTATCTCTTTTCTGGACATCCTATAGTTTTCAGGTGTTTTACCTCCTTAGTTAAGTTTATTCCCAGGTATCTTAATTTTTTTGCTGTAATGGTAAATGGGATTGTTTTTTTCATTTCACTTTCTCTGAGTTGATTATTGGTGTATAAAAGGCCATAGATTTCTGGGTGTTAATTTTGTATCCTGCTACATTGCCAAATTCATTTATTAGGTTTAGTAGTTTTTTGATGGAGCCTTTGGGGTTTTCTATGTATATTACCATTTCATCTGTGAATAAGGACAGTTTTACTTCTTCCTTTCCAATTTAGATGCCTTTTATTTCTTCTTGTCTGATTACTAAGGCTAGGACTTCTAATACTATGTCAAACAGGAGTGGTGAAAGTGGGCATCCTTGTCTTGTTCCTGTTCATAGGGGAAATGGATTTAATTTTTGTCCATTGACCATGATGTTGGCTACAGGTTTGTCATATAGGGCTTTTATTATGTTGAGATATGATTCCTCTATTCCCACTTTGTTGAGAGTTTTTATCAAGAAAATGTGTTGGGCCCTAACTCGTTTGGCCCAGTGGATAGAGCATCAGCCTGTGGATTGAAGGGTCCCGGGTTTAATTCCAGTCAAAGGCATGTACCTTTGTTGCAGCTTCATTTTCTGTAGGGGATGTGCAGGAGACAGCTGATTGATGTTTTTCTCTCATTGATAGATCTCTCTATCCCTCTCCCTTCATCTCTGTAAAAATCAATAAGTTAAAATAAAGTGTGTTGGATTTTCTCAAATGTTTTTTCTGCATCAATTGATATGATTACATATCAGTTTGTTTATGTGATGTATCACATTTATTGACTGCAGATGTTGTACAATCCTTGCATCTCTGGAATAAATCCCACTTGGTCATGGTGTATGACCTTTCTAATGTGTTGCTGAATCCAATTTGCTAGAATTTTGTTGAGGATTTTAGCATCTGTATTCATCAGGGATATTGGCCTATAGCTCTCTTTTTTTGTGGTGTCTCTATCTGGTTTTGTGATTAGGGTAATGCTGGCTTCATAGAAAGAGCTTGGAAGTGTGTTTCATCTTGAATTTTTTGGAATAGTCTGAGGAGGATAGGTTTTAGTTCTTCTTTGAATGCTTGGTTGAACTCCCCTGCAAAGCCATCCAGACTAGGGCTTTTGTTTGGTGGGACCTTTTTTGATGACTGTTTCAATTTCTTCAGTAGTTATTGGCCTATTCAGGTTTTTTTTTATTGTTCTTGGTTGAGTTTTGGGAACTTGTATTTTCCTAAGAATATGTCCATTTCATCTAGATCACTAGTCAGCAAACTCATTAGTCAACAGAGCCAAATATCAATAGCACAACAATTGAAATTTCTTTTGAGAGCCAAATTTTTTAAACTTATACTTCTTTTCACACCACTTCTTCACAATAGACTCGCCCAGGCCGTGGTATTTTGTGGAAGGGCCACACTCAAGGGCCAAAGAGTCACAGGTGATTTACAAGCATCAGTTTCCCGACCACTGATGTAGGTTGTCCATTTTGTTGGAATAGAGTTGTTCATATAATATATATATATATATATATAAATATTAATATTTAAATTTTATATTAATCGTTTGTATTTCTGTGGAATCAGTTGTTATTCCATCTCTTTCATTTCTGATTTTGTTTCTTTGGGTCCTCTCTCTTTGCTTCTTGGTGAGCCTGGCTAGAGGTTCATCAATATTGCTTATCCTTTCAAAGAACCAGCTCTTGGTTTCTTTTGTATTGTTTTGTTTGTTTGTTTGTTTGTTTGTTTCTATGTCATTTATCTCCACTCTGATGTTTATTATTTCCTTCCATCTGCTTATGCTGGGCTTTTCTTGTTACTCTCTAACTTTTTGAGTTTAATGGTTAGATAGTTCATTACCATTGTTTTTTGTTTTGTTGTTGTTGTTGTTGTTGTTGTTTTAATTTGGGAAATGGGGGCCAAGAGAAGACTACACCCTGCTCTGGCCTTTCTATCACTTTTATTAAGACTATGGTATTAATAAAGATATACCCATATTCTTTAGGCAGGCAATTCCAATAATAGCCAATCAGCAAGAATTTATGTAAGACTAACAGGTGGATGCTGCTTCAGCTACCAATGTCTCAACTAAACAGTGAGTAGTTAGCTCTGACCTTTCAGAACTTCAAGGTTGACCAGCCTTCCGGATTTCCTGTCCACATCTCTACTAGTACGGAAAATGGGTGGCTTCCGGCATCTCCCCTGTTTTTTTTTCTTTAAAAAATCTTATATCTCACTGCTATTAAAAAAAAAAAAAACAGAAAAACAAGCAAACAGGCATTCTTATAATTTGCAGCAGCATGGATAGACCTGGAGAGCATTATGTTAAGTGAAATAAGCCAGGCAATGAAAGAAAAATACCACATGATCTCACTCATTTATGGAGAATAAAGAACATTATAACCTGATGAATAAAAAGATAGATACAGAGGCAGTAAAGCACTGAACAGACTGTCAAATTACAGGAGGAAAGCTGGGGAGTGTTGGGGAGGGAGGGGAATAGATCAACCAAAGGACATATAAGCATGCATATAAGCACACCAATGGACACAAGACACTGGGGTAAGGGTGGGAGAAGGGTATGCGGCAGTGGGTAGGGGAAGCTGGGGGAAGGTCAATGGGGAAAAAAATAGGAGATATATGTACTAATATATGTAATGCTTTAAACAATAAAATATTTTTAAAAATCTTGCATCTGCAGACTAGAAATAAACATATAAGAACAAAAAAATGAGATAAGCAATAATGGTTATGCCGAGAGGCAAATGAGTCAGTCTGTAGTAAGTTTCTTTCTGGGCCAACAGTTTTTTGAGTCCCAATTTCAATGTCAATGTCAAACAGTTCTTTTTTTTTTTTTAATATATAGTTATTGATTTTTTACAGAGAGGAAGGGAGAGAGATAGAAAGTCAGAAACATCGATGAGAGAGAGACATCAATCAGACGCCTCCTGCACGCCCCACAAAGGAGATGTGCCCGCAAGCAAGGTACATGCCCCCAACCGAAATCGAACCTGGGACCTTTCAGTCCGCAAGTTTTGGCTCTATCCACTGAGCCAAACCGGTCTCGGCTCAAACAGTTCTTTATGTGTACATGTCAGCAATCATATTTCAGTTCTGGATTATGGACAAATTGTAGCAATGCAGGTCCGACCCTTTCTGGTATGGTCCTGGTCAACCTGCAGCGATGCATAGTTGCTGACTTCTAGGCATTGTCAGTATCTTCCATCTCTGCACTGTTTCTCCTCTTCTCTTCATGGCTGGAGCAGTCCTATCAATTTCTCTCTGTTGTAGGAATCCACATGGTCTTGGAGTTGTTTTCTGCAAATATACAAACATATTCTCGACCAAAAGTTAATAAAGGAATCTTTTCTATAAATTTTACTTGGGATCCTTTTTATTTTTGCCCTAATGATTTTCCTTTGCTTATTTTGACCCCATGTGTGTTTTTCATAGGTGTCTTGCTGTTAGCATTGGAAATAAAAATTAATTTTCTAAAATAATTTTCTCGATGTAATTTATTTATAGGATATTTTTTCTTACATGATTTTACTCTACTATCCCCCCTTTTTTGATTAATGGAGATTTTTGGAAATTTTATAATGCAGTCTTGATAACTTTGAATTTTAATTTTTTGCACGAAAATATGACTGCTTTAGGTTCATTGCATGTTAAGCAATTTTACCATGAGATGAACTACCAATAGAAATTTTAGTTAATACTTCAGGAACAGCTTTTTGTCTAGTACAATTAAATTTTCTTGAATATTCACTTATTTCAGTTAGCCAATTTAAATTAATCTGAAAACCTGACTACTATTTTATTTTCAAATTTAATGCTCTAAAACCAGTGTTAGTTTACCCTGTAAATTTTAGTGGAAAGGATTATTTGCATTCTTGAGTAGGCTCTGAGCATTCCTGATGCTAGGCTGGATTTAGATATATGGCAGCTGCTGTCGGCCAAATCTCTGTCTGTTACCTGGGTCCCAATCTGAGCTGGGCATGGGAAGCGAAGCAGCCATGGGGGCAGGAGACCTCCCTCAGAAGGGATGAGGGTTCAGGCCTCTGCAAAGTTGGGGGGATGAGGGTCTGTGCCCCACCTCTGTTGACCTCCCAAGTTCTTTCCTGATGGCCCCTCTGCAACTGTGCCTATCTTAGGTTGTTCCTTCCTTGAGAAATCTTACCCATCTCTGGCTAACCAGCCATCCTCTGGGGCCAAGCAGGGTGATGTGAGATGTGCAAATGAAGGAGGGCCAGCACCCGCCCCTGCAAGAGGTTCAGTTCTGTCTCTGGTAGCCTATGCCCCCATGGTCTCCATGCCCAGCACCCGCCTTGGGATCCCCTCGCCTGCTGGTAGGGCCCTGGCACTGATCACATATTTTGGGGAACCCAGGTTTCTTCTCTAGGGAGGGCCCAGCTCACACCATCTGGCGAGAGACAGATCCATGGTACCAGCCACCATGAGGTTTCAACCTCAGCATGAACAGAAAGCTCAGGCAACAGCTGTGGGTAATTGGATTGTGAGAAGAGGAACCCTCTTGGCAAAAAGAGCAAGAGGGGCCAATATAGAATGATCATGTGCCTTCCTAGGGGGTCCTCTACACAGTGTAAGGGATTAAATCCTTTCATGTCCTTTTTAAATTGTTACCAAACATACAAAGAATTAATTTGTAAGTTTGTTTGGGATAATTGTACAATATGCTGTAGTAATTCTAAAATATCAAGAGTTGTGTTACCTTTGTCTCCAAGCACCAAGAAGATGATTTCTTATTGATTCCTAAGGGTGCAAAGTACTGTTATAGGTAATGGGGGTAACACAAATCTGGGAAAAATTATAATAACATTGTAGAATAATATAATGTAAGGATATTCTTTGCTCTAGGCCATGGCAATTCAATTTCAAACTGGCTGTCAATTTCTTTTTGTATAGACAAGGTCTTAGTTACATTTTCTGCACCTCTCCTAGGAGCAAGTAGTGATAGTAGACGTATTTTTCCTTTTGTCTCCCCTCCTTTGGTGTCCACACAAGCCAGAAGCCTCTCTTTAGTTTTACACACAAAGGAGCAGTGGTTTGATTTTGTGTCATACAAAAAGGAAGCTGGGTGGTGACACCTGTGTAATTATACTTCCTTGCTCCACCCATCTTCCTCCTGGATGACCAAGGTATTTGATATTATTGGTGACTACATTAGGCAGGGGATCAGCTGGTGTAAGGGGTCTTACCCATGAAGGGTCAGGAACGTAAGTCCAAAATACTTCCCCATTTGCCCCAGGTAATATTACTGTACAACTCATTACTGCTAGCATGGCAAGAAAGACGTTTTTAGGCATTCTTAGGGTTCTGGTTTCCTCACAAATTCACTCAGCTTTCTATACTGTCTTCTTTACCATGCCCGAGGTAGCCTCCAGGCTGTCTGCTGTCCAGCTAGTCCTCCTCCTGCTCCTCATCTTCAGTGGATTGCTTGGAGTAGCTGCTCTCTGTGGCTAAGGTAGTTGATTGTCTGCAGCTGCATAGTGTGGTTCCAGGTTCAAGGTCCTTATTAGTCTGGCTCGTTTCTCTCTTGGATCCCTTGTTGCAGTTTAATATTTCTAGCAGGAATCCACACGGGTTTGGAAAAATTATCTGGAAATATACAAGCATACCCTCTGCCAAAGGTTAATAATGGATGGGTCCCTTCCATAAACCAGATTTGGGATCTTTCCATTTAATTAGACCATTTTCTTTTGTTTTATTCTGACACCAATGTAGCTCCATAGGTGTCTTTCTATCAGCATCACAAGTGAAAAATTTTTAAGTAAGTAAGGCTTGGTGCAGCCTATCCGCAGGTAATCTCTCTATCATCCCCCCTTTTTGTTTTTCAAATTGGGATTTTAGCCACTGATGCTGTCGTTCAATGTCCTTGGGAATTTTACAAAAATCCTGAAAATGACAGCTTGTGTAAGCAGGCCCATTATCAGTTTTAATAATTTTTAGAATTCGCATGATGGCAAAAGTAGCTAGGCAATGATTAATAACCTGTTTTGCCATTTCTCCTGTAGCTGCAGTAGCCCATATTACCTTTGAAAAGGTGTCTACAGAGACATGTAATGCCCCAAGGCATCCAAAGGAAGTATATGTTACATCCATTTGCCAGATATGCTCTCTTAGCAAACCTCTAGAGTTGACTCCCTGTGTTAGGACCTTGAGGCAGATGTAACCTGAAAGTGGGACATTCCTTAATAATCTGTTTTGCCTATTGTCGAGTGATTGAGAATTGTGTAGACAGCATTTTGGCAGGCTAATATCAAAACTGATGAGATTCTAAGGTTTCTTTTAAAAAAGCAACCAATTGGTCAGCATGTGTATTTCCTTTTGTTAAAGGACCAGGTAAGACACTATGAGCTCTGATGTGAGCGATATAAAAAGGATATTGTCTCTGTTGTATAATCTGCTGAACTTGTTTAAATAGTAAAAATAAACTTTGGTCACTAAGCCATTTCAACAGAGCAGTTTCAATTCTATTCACCAAGTTTGCAGCGTAAACGGAATCGGAGATGATATTAAGAGGCTCTTGGAAATCCTGCAATGTAGCCTTAATAGCTTCTAGTTCAATTCTGATCAGTATAACTCGGTCTGAATTTACTGTATGATAGGCAGCTTTCCCATTAGATCAGTGGTTCTCAACCTGTGGGTCGCGACCCCTTTGGGGGTCAAATGACCCCTTCACAGGGGTCGCCTAAGACTATTGGAAAACACATATTTCCCATGGTCTTAGGAACCAACAGACCGCTCCTCGGTGTAGCAAAGTGTAGCAATGTAGTTTACTGTTGTCATATGAAGACTGTTACCCATGCTACACCACGATTCAAGACAAAATTTCATTTATTTGTAATTAGAAATAAATATTTCACAATATATAATTACATATTGTTTTTATGATTAATCACTATGCTTTAATTATGTTCAATTTGTAACAATGAAAATACATCCTGCATATCAGATATTTACATTACAGTTCATAACAGTAGCAAAATTACAGTTATGAAGTAGCAACGCAAATCATTTTATGGTTGGGGGTCACCACCACATGAGGAGCTGTATTAAAGGGTCGCAGCATTAGGAAGGTTGAGAACCACTGCATTAGATGATCCATCAGTAAAAACAGTTCAAGCTCCAGGAACAGGTTCCTGCCTAGTATTTTTTTGTATAATGATGGAGGTATTATATAAAAATTGTAGTAATTTATCTATTAATAGGTGATAGCTAAGTTTCCCTGAATATCCACTTAACCCAATTTGCCAATTTATATTAGTCTGAAATAATATTTCTAATTGCTTCCCAGTAAGGGGGATAGATACACTGGGTCTCTTCCCCTCTAAGCTGTTTACATTTTCTAATTTGAAATATTAACTGGGCCAATAGTTCTACATATGTAACCACAGTTTTAAAGGACTGATGCCCTAGGTGGACCCATTCAATAATGACAGTAGAGTTTTTATTTTGAAAGATGACTCCCGTGGGACTATTTGCAGTAGGGTTAATTTATCCCAGTAAAGGTAATTCGGGCTGTACCTGTGCTACTTTGGCTGAGGAAATTGCCTGCTCAATTCTTAGCAACTCATTCCTAGCTTCGTCTGTTAATGTTCGGATGTTCGGGAAGAGGAAAGATTTGAGTCACCTCTAAGTATATTAAATAAATTTGTCATTTCTCCTGTAGAGATCTTTAGATAAGGTCTTAACCAGTTAATGTCCTCTAATAATTTCTGAAAGTCATTTAAAGTTTTCAAACAATCTTTTCTTACCTCCACCTTTTAAAGCCTAATGCATTGGTTTTCAATTATGGTTTCCAGATATTGGAAAGGTGTTTCTTTCTGTACCTTTTCTGGAGCAATTTTTAAGCCCCATTTAGGAAACTCCTCTTCTAACTGGGAAAACATGGCCAAAGTCTGCTCTTCCTCTGGGCTTGCTAAGAGCAAGTCATCCATGTAATGAATAATGTAACATTGAGAATATCTGTCCTTAAAGGCTGAACAGCTTGAGCCACATATTTTTGACACAAAGTAGGTAAAACCTTCCATTGATATCTTTTCATGGGTTCTATATTATTAATAGATGGCACTGAAAATGCAAATCTCTATCTTGAGATGCCAAGGGAATGGTGAAAAAGCAATCTTTAAGATCTACTACTATAAGAGACCAATCTAAAGGGATTTGTGAGGGCGCTGGGAATCCAGGTTGTAAAGCTCTTATGTATGCATAGTAGCATTAACTGCTCTAAAATCATGTAACAATCACCATTTTCCTGTCTTCTTTTTAGGGGTTGTAAATATAGGCATATTCCAAGGACTATTGGTAGTGACCAGCTTCTATTTGTTATTGTACTTATTCATGAATATGACTTAATTTTTCCTTGGTGAATGGCCACTTCTCCACCCATACAGGTCTATCATCTTTCCATTGTATAGGGTCAACATGAGGGTGAGGAGACAGAGCAGTGACTGCTCCTAAAAAGGTTGATATCCTAATCCTCATCTTCCTGGGTTTCCTTTGGCTTGGATGAGTTCTTTAATTCCATGATCATTTTTTCCCAAGCTTGACCAGTCTGATATCCCATCTGAGTCATTAACTGCTGTCCTTTCCTGGTAATAATGCATGCCTGTAAGCCTTGTAAGACATCCCAGCCCCATAAGTTGACTGCAATTCCAGAGATGATGTAGGACTGAAACCATCCTGTCTCTCCTTCCTCATCTTGTCACCTTAATATTGCAGCACTACATTGTGTGTCATCAGCAACTCCCACCCCCCCTAACTGAGTCCATAGCTTCTGCCGTGGACCAACTTGGAGGCCAAAATTCTTTGCTGATAACACTAACATCTGCTCCAGTGTCCACTACACCCCTAAATTGTTTTCCCTCTATTCTTAAATTAATCACAGAATGGGTTTTGCTAATTTCATGTATCCAATAGATACCCAAGCTTCCAAATCCTTACATTTCTCTTTTCCTATTTATAGTGTCACCTTGCTGAACATAAGGTAGAAGTAGTATCTGAGCAATTCTTTGTCCTGGAGTAATTTGCATAACATGATTACATTCTAGTATAACTTTAATTTCTCCTTCATAATCTAAATCAGTGACTCCAGGCAAAACAGTTAGTCCTCTTAGAGTGTTTCCACTCTTCCCTAAGATTAATCCTAAAACGTTCCCAGTGGTACAGGTCCCCAAATTCCTGTAGATTAGCTTGCCCAGCAATATCGGGAGTCATAGTGACCGCTATAGTGCTGTTAAGATTCAAGCCTGCGCTTCCTAGAGTTGCTCGGATGAGGGAATCCACCATGGGCCTTGCAGGACAGATTTCCCCTATTGATGACGGGGCTGGGAGGCGCCCCTCTGGCCGTTTCCCGCTGTTAACCATGCCCCCTATCTTGATCTAGAAACTGCCCATTTCTATGAAATTTCGATCTACACAGACTGACCAATGGTTCCCTTTCTGACATCTAGGACACTGAGAGATTGAATCTGGAGGCTGAGTGTTTACGCCTCTCCCTAGAGCACTACCTTGTGTCCTTCTCAGTTTTGGAAATGTCCTGCTTTTCCACACTTACAACACCTCTTATTTCCCACTGTTACTGCAGCAGCGAGGAAAAGTGCCTGATCCCACTCTTAGAGGCGTCAGGCATTTCTTATAGTCAGCATTGGCATTTTCATAAGCTAATTGCTGAATTAAAATATCTCCTGCTGTCACATGTTGAATCTGTCATCTCACTGCTCGAGTGAGGAGCCACAAAATCAAAATGACTCTCTGTAGGTCTTATTAAAAGCTCCCCCAGGGTCCCCTTTTACTGTTAAAGCCCACCAAGCTTTCCTTCCACAAAGCCTAATTTGCTCATATGCCTGTTGCACACAATGTAGCTGATATTGTACATCCATATACTGTCCCAGTACTGCCAGCATTTCATAAGTCATTTGAGCATTTGGCCCTCCGTTTGCACAGGCTTGCTCTTGACATTTCTCCAAATATTCTCCCTTCCATCCTATCTAATAAAAGAGTAATATGCAAATTGACCATACCTCCGCTACACTCACCAGCAACGCCCACCAGTCAGTCAGAGTGAGTATGCAAGTTAGCTTGACCAAGATGGCTACAGCCACAGAGAGCGCAGGATAGAGGCCTGGGTTGCCCCTGGAGATGGAAGAAGCCAAGCCTTCAGCAAAGCCTGGCTGGTAGAGGTTAAGGTAACAAAGTTTAAATGGCTGTGCAAGCAGAAGTCTTGGCTCCACTCCAGGCTACAAAGTTTCAGTTGTAGAAAATAAATAAATCACAGGTACCAGGCCCTCTGCTTGGGTTGCTGGGGGGCGTGGCCAGACTGCAAAGCACCATAGGCCCCTCGCCCAGGCCACCCCACTTCACAAGGGAACACCCACCCTGATCCAGGACCCCCTTCAGGGCAAACCAGTTGGCCCCCACCTGAGCAGCAGGACTCTATCCTATCTAATAAAAGAGTGCAGATTGACCATCACTCCAACACACAAGATGACTGCCCCATGTGGTCAAAAGATCCTGCCTCCATGTGGATACAAGATGGCCAGTAGGGGAGGGTTGTTGGGAGGAACCAGGCCTGCAAGGGAGGGCAGTTGAGGGTGATCAAGCTTGCAGGGGGAGGGCAGATAGAGGTGACCAGGCTGGCAGAGGAGGGAAGGTGGAGTGACCAGGCCTGCAGGGGAGGGTAGTTAGGGGCAAACAGGCTGTCAGGGGAGGAGTTAGGCATCAATCAGGCTGGCAGGGGAGTGGTTAGGGGTGATCAGGCTGGCAGGCAGGTGAGCAGTTGGGAGCATGCAGTCCTGGATTGTGAGAGGAATGTCCGACTGCCCTCAAGGGGTCTCAGATTGGAGAGAGAGCAGGCTGGGCTGAAGGACACCTCCCCTCTTGCCCCCACCCCGTTAATGAATTTTGTGCACCAGACCTCTAGTAATAAATAATCTCCTCTATCCAGAATTGCATGAGCCAGAATACACCAATCATAAGGAGCTAAGAATGCTTCAGAAATATTATTCATAATTTCTCCTTTAAAAGGAGCCATTGGACCATTTTGAATGCTTTCTCGCAAAGCTTTTATCATTTTAAAATCATTTTTTAAATGTATTTCTTTATTGATTTCAGAGAGGAAGGGAGAAGGAGAAAGGGATAGAAACATCAATGATGAGAGAGAATCATTAGTTGGCTGCCTCCTGCAGGCCCCCCACTGAGGATCGAGCCCGCAACCCAGGCACGTGTCCTTGGCTGGAATCGAATCTCGGACCCTTCAGATCGCAGGCCGACGCTCTATCCACTAAGTCAAGCCGGCCAGGCTAAAATCAAATTTTTCATGGTGTCCTATTTGATTTGGGAGCTGTAGGTCAGCTGCTTGTATAACAGGAAAAGCATGCCTTTCTTCCTCTGACATGTCCTTCATTCCTTCTCTGATGGCTCTCTGTATAGATGATTCTATTGGCGGCAAATTAAATGTTTCATGATTAGGACATGGATGTGGAGGGAGCCATAAGGGCCATTCCTCCAATTTTTCTTCCTGTTCCTCTCTAGGAGCAGAGGGAACCAGGGGAAGGGGCTCCTCCGCAGCTTCTCTAAAAGGCTCTAGCAAATGCAATATTGTGTTCCCCATGGAGAAACAGGTTTTTTTTTAGATAAGTTTTTTCCTGCTGCTGAACTTTTTTCAAATTTTGACCACTTTTTGCCAAACATTCGAGATCTAATGTACCTTCTTCAGGAAACCAAGGGTTATGTTCCATAACATCAAACAAAAACTATACAAGAATACCTTCTGAAACTTTTAATTCCTTAAGCATACAAACCAAGAAGTGTATAATAAAATTTACTTTATAACCTAAATTCTGCCCCATTAGCCTGGCTAAAAAGACATTCCCACTCTACTTACTGATCCGGTTTCTGCAGCTGGTCGGGGACTTTGCGTACAGTGAATTGCCCACACCCTTTCTCAGTGTATTTTTTCCTTCATTCGCTCTAGTCGAAAATATCCACTCTAGATGTCCCTTTTCGAAGGCGCTAGATGGGGAAACCCCTTGGCACTTTCCGTGTGGTTCAGGGATTGGGTTCTGGAGGAAGCTGCACACAAATGAAAGAGACTAGAAAAATATTAATTTGGGAAATGGGGGCCAGGCAGTAGCCCAAGAGAGGACTGCCTGTTTCTTGTTTTTTGAGGTAGGCCTGTAGAGTTATGAACTTCCCTCTCAAGACTACTTTTACTGTGTCCCAAAGATTTTGGATTATTGTGATTTCATTGTCATTTGTTGCCATGATGCTTTTTATTTCTACTTTGATCTCTCTGGTAATCCAGTCATTGTTTAATAGCCTGCCATTTAGCCTCTAGGTGTTTGATTTTTTTTATTGTCTTTTTTTAAAAATATATTTTATTGATTTTTTTACAGAGAAGAAGGGAGCTAGAGCATTAGAAACATCAATGAGAGAGAGACATTGATCAGCCGCCTCCTGCATGCCCTCTACTGGGGATGTGCCCGCAACCAAGGTACATGCCCTGATCGGAATCGAACCTGGGACCATTCAGTCCCCAGGCTGACGCTCTATCCACAGAGCCAAACCGGTTTCAGCATTTTTATTGTCTTTATTGTACTTGATTTCTAGTTTTATGCCATTGCGGTCTGAGAAGATGCTTGATATGATTTCTATCTTCTTGAATTTGAAGAGACTTTGCCTGTGTCCCAATATATAGTCTTTGAAAATGACCCATGTGCACTTGAGAAGAATGTACATTCTGTGACTTTGGGGTGAAATGTTCTGAAGACATCAATTAATTCCAATTGATCTAGTGTTTCATTTAGGATTGGTATTTCTTTACTGATTTTTGTTTACAGAATTTGTCCAGTGGTGTTAGTGGGGTATTATAGTTCCCTACTATGACTGTATTGCTGTCAGTCTCTCCAGAAATTTCTTTATGTATGTGGGTGCTCCTATATTGGGTGCATATATAACAAGAGTTATAACTTCCCATTAGTATTGTGAAGTGGCTTTCCTTATTTCTTGTTATGTCCTTCACTTTGAGATCTAATTTGTCAGATATAAGTATTGCTACCCCAGTTTTCTTTTTGTTGTTGTTGTTGTTCATTTCGATTCACCTGAAATACCTTTTTCATCCCTTCACCATCAGCCTGTGTGAATCTTTTTTTCAGAAGTGGGTTTCCTATAAATAGCAGATATATGGATCATGTTTTATTATCTACTCAGTTACCCTATGTCTTTTGATTGGATCATTTAATCTATTTATATTTGAAGTCATTATTGATAGGTACTTGTTTGTCGCCATTTTTATTTTTTATGCCAATGTTCCTTCTTTGCTTCCTATTTCTTCTTTTTACAGCAGACTCTTAAGCATTTCTTGCATTGCTGGTTTGGTGCTGATAAACTCCCTTAGTCCTTTTTTGTCTGTGAAGCTCCTGATTACATCCTCAATTTTGAATGATAGCCATGCTGGGTACAGTATTCTCGGATTTAGACCCTTTCTTTGTATGACTTTGTATATTTCATTCTATTCCCTTCTGGCCTGATATATTTCTGTTCAGAAAGCAGTCACTAATCTGATGGGGGATCTTTTGTAGGTAACTTTCTATCTCTCTCTGGCCTCTTTTAAGATTCTTACTTTGTCATTGGTGTTTCCCATTTTAATTATAATGAGCCTTGGCATCAGTCTTTTGGGGTTCATTTTGTTTGGGATTCTGCAACCTTCTTGGACTTGAGTTATTTCTTCCTTATATCAAGGAAGGTTATTGTCATTATTTCTTCTAACAGGTTTTCTATTTCTTGATTGGTATCTTCTCCTTCTGATACCCTTTTTATGCAGATGTTGTTTCGTTTTGTTCTTCCAAGGTTCCCTTAGGCTCTCCTCTTGTTTTTTAAGCTTTTTTTCTAGATGCTTCTCTGCTTGTGTATTTTTTCATATTTTGTGTTCTAGCTCACCAATGTGATCTTGTGCTTCTTCTAGTCTATTGTTGATGCTTTCTCTTTTTTAACATTTTTATTGATTTTTAGAGCAAGAGTAAGCGAGAAGTACAGATACAAACATCAATGATGAGAGAGAATCACTGATTGGCTGCCTCCTGCACACCACCTACTGGGGATTGAGTCCATAACCAGGCTTATGCCCTTGATCAGAATTTATCCCTGGACCCTTCAGTCCACAGGCTAATGCTCTATCCACTGAGCCAGACAAGCTAAGGTTGATGCTTTCTATTGAGTGTTTTATTGCAGTGATGACATTTTTCATTTCTTATTGATCTTCTTTATTTCCTCTTAGTTCTTACACATATCGTTGAATTTGTCTACCAATGTTTTCAGCAACCTTATGACCATTTCTCTGAATTCATTCTCTGATATATTGCTTCCCTCTATTTTGTTTACTTCCTTTTCTGGTGATATTTCCTTTTCTTTCTCATGCAGCATGTTTCTTTTTCTCCCCATAATCTCTCCCCTACAGTTGTCTGGTTATGTAGCTCTCTTTCTCCTGTATTGACTTAAAGGCACAAAATACAACACAACAAGTTAGAATACACAACGCACTGAACACAAATGTTTTCAAGATACTAATAACCCCAAATAAAGGTGACCACCAGAAAAATGAGAATTTGGGAATTAAAAAAACAAAAGTGCAAGAATGATAGTGAGACAAGGAAAAAAAGTAAGTGAGAAAAGAAAGAGTAAAAAATAAAGGAGAGAGAATCCAAGATAGCGGCATAGGTAAACACCTACGCTGCTGCCTCGCACAACAATTTTAAAACTACAACTAAAATATAGGGCAGACATCATCCAGAACCACAGGAAATCTGGCGACTGGAAATTCTACAACTAGAAGGAAAGAGAGGGGCTCACAGAGACCCAGAGGAGCTGGAAAAAGCTGAGGTATGGAGACGCGCGGGTGCCGGAGAACCTGGCTGGCTTTCTCTGGCGGGAGGGAGACGGAGACTCTCAAAGGCATTGAACTCCTTATCCTACGACACTGAACCCCAGATCCACCCAAAACTCATATGGGGGGAGTTTGGACTGTGAAAAGGGAGAAGTGCATGGAAATTGAGGGAAGTCTCAAAAGATCAAAAGTCTGGTGGCGTGCACGACACTGTGCACAGAGGACCAACTGCTGATTGTGCCGC
The DNA here is from genome assembly GCA_011751065.1 of Lasiurus cinereus. NCBI lineage: Eukaryota > Metazoa > Chordata > Mammalia > Chiroptera > Vespertilionidae > Lasiurus > Lasiurus cinereus. The sequence continues at coordinate 1,569,647 of JAAGEH010000366.1, forward strand.
TGGCTTTCGTGAGTGGGCGGGAGACAGACCCTCCCAACTGTGCCACTTCTAGCTTCACTAAACCCCAGTTTTGGGCAAAAACCTGGGTACCCAGACTCATGTGGTCCCGGAGCGCAGGAGAGCCAGAGGGGCAGCAGTCTACAGGCACTGCGAGAGAGTGTGTGCGCGCACAGGAACCGCTCCAGTAATTATCCAGTCCTGTGAGACTCAGGGGCCGTGGAGGGTGGGGCCGACTAGAAGGCAAGGCGGTCTCTTAAGCCCTGAGACTCCACCCATCCCAAGCTCAACAGAGAGGCTTTTGCAGTTTTTCAAGTCTGGTATCATAAGGCTGAATCCAATACAGAAGTTCTCCCAGCATAGTGAAAATGCCGAGACAAGAGAAGGGATCACAAACAAAAGAAATGGAGGAAAAGAAACGACTGGATATAGAGTTCAAAACCACGCTTATAAAGTTTTTCAAGAATATCCTAGAAAAGTTGGATAAAGTTAGACCCAAGAGGAGATGAAAAAGGAACAACTAGAGATGAAAAAAGAGCAGCTAGAGATGAAAAAGGACCAACTAGAGATGGAAAAGATCCAACTAGAGATGAAAAAGCACCAACTAGAAATTAAACATACACTGACTGAAATAAAACATATTATACAGAGACCTAAGAGCAGACTAGAGGAAGGCAAGAATCAAGTCAAATGTTTGAAATATAAAGAATCAGAAAACACTCCACTGGAAAAGCAAGAAGAGAAAAGAATCCAAATATGTGAAGATAATGTAAGGAGCCTCTGGGACAGCTTCAAGAGTACCAACATCAGAATTGTGGGGGTGCCAGATGAAGAGAGAGCAAGATACTGAAAATCTACTTAAAGAAATAATGACTGAAAACTTCCCACATCTGGTAAAAGAAATAGACTTACAAATCCAGGAAGCACACAGAACCCCATATAAAAGGAATCCAAAGAGGACCACACCAAGACACATCATAATTAAAATACCAAGAACAGCCGAGATCGGTTTGGCTCAGTGGATAGGGTGTTGGCTTGCGGACTGAAAGGTCCAGGGTTCAATTCCGGTTGGGGGCGTGTACCTTGCTTGCGGGCACATCTCCACAGTGGGGCATGCAGTAGGCAGGTGATCGATGTCTCTCCCTCATTGTACTTTCTGACTTTCTATCTCTCTCTCTTCCTCTCTGTAAAAAAATCAATAAAACATATTTAAAAAAAAACACACACCAAGAGCAAAAGAAAAACAGATAATATTAAAAGCATCAAGAGAAAAACAGTTAATTACCTACAAGGGAACACCCATACGACTGTCAGTTGATTTCTCAACAGAAACGATACAGGCCAGACGGGAGTGGCAAGAAATATTCAACGTGATGAGCAGCAAATACCTACAACCAAGATTAATCTATCTAGCAAAGCTATCATTCAGAATTGAAGGGCAGATAAAGAGCTTCACAGATAAGAAAAAACTAAAGGAGTTCATCAACTCCAAACCAGTATTATATGAAATGCTGAAAGGTACTCTTTAAGAAGAGGAAGAAGAAAAAAGGTAAAAGCCAAAAAATTATGAACAACAAATACATATCTATCAACAAGTGGATCTAAAAATTAAGTGAGTTAAAAATTTGATAAACAGAATAAACTGGTGAATATAATAGAATCAGGAGCACAGAAAGGGAGTGGACTGATAATTCTCAGGGGAAAAGGGATGAGGGTTGTACAGTGAGAGAGTGGACAAAAATCATACACCTATGGATGAGGTCAACGGGAGGGAGGTAACCGTAGAGGGAGGGTTGGGAACCGGGTGGAGGGGAGCTATGGAGGGGAAAAAAGAGGAACAAATATAATAACGAATAATAAAGGTTTAATTAAAATAAAATAAAACAAAATAAAAAGACAAAAATAAATAAATAGGAAAATTATTTAAATGGGGAGAAGACCCTAATCGGACAACAACTAATCCAAAAAGAATGCAAACAACTAATACCCAGATATGAATGCAAGATACAAACAACAACTAATAACAAACAATGAGAGGAAATACAGACCAAAAAATAAATAAATGAAAGAGAGGGAGAGAGAGAGAGAAACAATCACACAAACAAATAAAAAACAATCTAATGAACAATCAAACTAAAAACAATAGGACAGAGAGAAAGAAGGACAAAACAAAATAAAACATTAAAAAAATAAAAAAGGGAAGAGAACAAAATTGGATAGTGAAGAGAGAAGTGTGTATGGACTTGGAGTATGGGATTGGAAATTGGATATATAAGTAGGATGAATTTTTAATGGGGTAAAAAGAAGGAATAGAGAACATCTAAAGCAGAAATATGATAAGAGAAACAGGACAACAAAAGGAGAAAAGTGAGGAAAAGAGTGTTTGCATGAAGTCAAAGTTGAGATAAAGAAAAATGATGCTAAAGGAAAAATTAAAATAGAATGTAGAACACTAATTACAAAATAGATTCAAATAAAGAGAAAATAAAATGAAACTTTAAAAAAAAGGGGGGGAGACCAAAATGGCGGCATAGGTAAACACCTAAACTGCTGCCTCGCACAATTTCAAAACTACAACTAAAAGTCAAAATGGACATCATCCAGGACCAAAGGAAGGCTGGCTGAGTGGGAATTCTGCAACTAGAAGGAAGGAGAAAAGCACACTGAGACTCACAGGAGCTTCAGAAGGCAGATGTATGGAGGTGCATGTGCAGAGAGGGCTGGCAACTGAGTTCACGGCTGGGTTTCTCAACAGGGAAGGAGACAAAAGCACTTGACTGATCTGAACTCTAGTTCCGGGAGAGACTCTGGGACCCAGACTCATATGGGAAGAAACTGGACTGTCTGGCAGTGGGAAAAACTCGAGGGCAGCTTTCTCACAGAGGTGCTTGCAGCGATTACTGCAGGACACTGAGACCCAGGGGCCTCTTAGGGCACGGCTGAGGGGAAGCCATTGCTCTCAGCTCTGCCCTGAGACTCTCTGCCCCATCCATGCTCAGCTCAGAGGCTTTTGAGTATGAATGGCCTGGTCTTTGAATTCGAAAATTACCTAATAAACTGCAGCTGAGTTAATTAGACCCAGAACATCCAAAAGAAGGTCCAAGGACCCACAGAAGCTTGCATTACTTCACAGGTGGGTCTCATCTGGGCACCTCTACAACCCAAACAAAGAAAAGGAATCTGGGAGGAGAAACCAAGATGGCGGCATAGGTGAACAACTAAACTGCTGCCTCGCACAACAGTTTCAAAACTACAACTAAAAGACAGAATGGACATCATCCAGAACCACAGGAAAGTTGGCTGAGTGGAAATTTTACAACTAGAAGGAAAGAGAAGGGTTCACGGAGACTCAGAGGACCTGCAAAAAGCTGAGGTATGGAGATGCGCATGTAGAGAGAGCAGGTGGCAGAGTGCCTGGCTGGCTTCATCTGGCAGGAGACAGAGACTCCCACCTGCACCGAACTCCTTATCATACAGCACTGAACACCAGGTATGGGCGAGACTCATACGAGGGGGAGTGTGAACTGTGAAAAGGGAAAACTGCATGGAAATTTAGGGGAGCCATGAAAGGACAGAAGTCTGGGGGTGCACACACTGTTGTGTGCAGAAGACGGACTACTGATTGTGCCGCTGGCTTTTTCTAGTGGACAATAGACAGAGCCTCCAAACTGCACCACTTCTAACTACCCTGAACCCGTTTCTGGGGACCTAGACTCATATAGGTCCCAGAGCCCAGGGGAGCCAGAAAGGCAGCAGTGTAGAGGCACCACAGGCGTATGCACAGGGACAGCTCCAGCGATTACCAAGAGACACATGAGACCCAACGGCCACGTAGGATGGGGCTGACTGGAAGGCAAGGCGGTCTGCTAACCCCTGAGACTCCACCCCTCCCAAGTTCAACAGATAGGCTTTTGCAGTTTTGCAAGTCTTGTATCATAAGGCTGATTTCAACACAGAAGTATTCCTGGCATAGTGAAAATGCGGAGACAAATGAACAGATCACAAACAAAAGAAATGGAGGAAAACAAATGACTGGAAATAGAGTTCAAAACCACGGTTATGAGGTTTTTCAAGAATTTCCTAGAAAAGATGGATAAATTTAGCGAGACATAAGAGGAGATGAAAAAGGACCAACTAGAAATTAAACATACACTGACTGAAATAAAGAATATTATACAGAGACCTAACAACAGACTAGAGGAAGGCAAGAATCAAGTCAAAGATTTAAAATACAAAGAAGCAGCCGAGGCCGGTTTGGCTCAGTGGATAGAGTGTTGGCCTTTGGACTGAAGGGTTCTGGGTTCGATTCCGGTCAAGGGCATGTACCTTGGTTGCGGGCACATCCCCAGTGGGGGGCATGCAGGAGGTGGCTGATCGATGTCTCTCATCGATGTTTCTAACTCTCTATCTCTCTCCCTTCCTATCTGTAAAAAATCAATAAAATATATTTATAAAATAAAAAAGATAAAAAATAAAATAAAATACAAAGAAGCAGAAAAGAATAAAGAATCCAAAAATGTAAAGATAGTGTAAGGAGCCTCTGGGACATCTTCAACATCAGAATTATGGGGGTGCCAGAATAAGAGAGAGAGCAAGATATTAAAAACCCATTTGAAGATATAATGACTGAAAACTTCCCACATCTGGTGAAAGATATAGACTTACAAGTCCAGGAAGTACACAGAACCCCAAACAAAAGGAATCCAAAGAGGACCACACCAAGACTCATCATAATTAAAATACCAAGAGCAAAAGACAAAGAGAGAATATTAAAAGCATCAAGAGAAAAACAGTTAATTACCTAAAGGGAGCACCCACACAATTGTCAGCTGATTTCTCAACAGAAATTATGCAGGCCAGATGGGAGTGGCAAGAAATATTCAAAGTGATGAATAGCAGGAACCTACAACCAAGAATAATCTATCCAGCAAAGCTATCCTTCAGAATTGAAGGGCAGATAAAGAGGTTCACAGACAAGAAAAAGCTAAAGGAGTTCATCAACACCAAACCAGTGTTATATGAAATGCTGAAAGGTACTCTTTAAGAAGAGGAAGAAGAAAATGGTATAGATCAAAATTATGAACAACAAATACATATCTATCAACAAGTGAATCTAAAAATCAAGTGAATTAAAAATCTGATGAACAGAATAAACTGGTGAATATAATAGAATCGGGAGCACTGAAATGGAGTGGATTGACAATTCTCAGGAGGAAAGGGGTAAGGGAGTGCAGAGAGAGACTGGACAAAAATCATACACCTATGGATTTGGACAGTGCAGCAGGAGGTTAGGGTAGAGGGGTGGGTGGGAGCCAGAGCTATGGAGGGGAAAAAAGAAAAAAAAAGTAATCTGAACAATAAAGATTTAATTTTTTAAAAAAGGAAGAGGAATCTGCAGTTCTCTCCGTTGCTTCTGCTGGGTGGGCTCATGTAGAGGCTAAATTAGCAATGCTTTGGAGATCTAAGAGCCAGTGTACCAGGGATCAGAGTGGGACCATCAGATTACAACTCTTCAGATCAATAAGGGACACACTCAGAGTTCAGGGTCAGTGAACACCAAAGCCCCACTAAAAAAGTCTTGCCTCATAAGAATGTCTCCGGTACAGAAGTTCTCCCATGTAGACACAGCTGACCCTCACAGCCAACTGGCCTGGAGGGCAATTCCTTCTAGTGATACCAACAAAAATCAAGGCTTAACTATAACAAGACTGTGCACACAGCCCTCAAAGTGGTGTACCAAGAGTGTCTACCTCAGGTAACTGGGGAGACTGAGCCACTAGGTCCTATAGGACACCTGGCACATAAAGCCACTCTGTCAACTCAGGGAAGCAGCCAAAACGTGGAAACAAATAGGTCACAAATGAAAGAAACGGAGGAAAGCAAACAACTGGATATGGAGTTCAAATCCATGGTTATAAGGTTTTTCAAGAATTTTCTAGAAAAGGCCGATTTTGCAAGGATATGGAAAAGGCCCAAATAGAAATTAAACATACACTGACTGAAATAAAAAAATAATATACAGAGATCCAATAGCAGACTAGAGCAGTGGTTGGGAAAGTCATAGTCAACAGAGACAAATATGAACAGTACTATGATTGAAATTTCTTTTGAGAGCTAAATTTTTTAAACTTAAACTTCTTCTAATGCTACTTCTTCAAAATAGACTCACCCAGGCTGAAAAAGGAGGAACAATTGTAATAATCTGAACAAATAAAGATTTATCTAAAAAATGGAAAAAGCCAAAGCCTGTTTGACTCAGTGGATTTAGCGTCGACCTGCGGACTGAAGGGTCCCAGGTTTGATTCCGGTTAAGGACATTTATCTTGGTTGCGGGCACATCCTCAGTAGGGGGGCGTGCAGGAAGTGGCTGATCGATGTCTCTCTCCCATGGATGTTTCTAACTCTCTATCCCTCTCCCTTCATCTCTGTAAAAAATCAATAAAATATATTTTAAAAAACAAACAATCAAATAAATAAATAAATAAATAAATAAATAAATAATGGGGAAAAAAGAAACTTTAGTAAAAAGGTAAAAAATTATTAGTAATACTGATTAAAAATAAAAATACGTAGAATTAAAAAGGTAAATTCAAGTGAGAAAAAATATTTAATTTCTTAAGTAAAATATAAAAATGTGCAGTAGCGAAGGTCCTTCACTTCCTCTACTGTTCTGTTTTGCAGGCCTGTTTCCTATCAGGTAATTAGGACAGTGTTGAAGTTCCCTGCATTCCACAGCTCCTCTGGTGTAAACCATAATCTTGTTTTTAAGCAGGCAGTATTTCTTTGTTTCTCAGCCTGCCTTTCATTGCATTTATACAAGAGTTAATTTGTGGTTCAACCACTAGGCGTCAGTTTTTCTGTATTGACATCCATGGCTATAAGTCCTCTCTACCCAGTATTTAGAATTTGTTTTCCTGACACATTTAATACTGATTTGGGGGTATGGACTGCCCCAGATCTTGTTTTCTGATTGTTTCTCCTCACTCTGGTCCTCAGGATCCAGAAAAACAACTTTCCCCTGCAGTATCTGAGAGTATTTTTAATTGGGATATTCTATGTACTGGGCTTAATAACTAAAAGCAAGGATTTAAAGAGAAAAAAAAGCCAGATTAAGTGTGCAAACTCCTGACTTTTTCTCCTGGCACTGCCCGAGGCTCTAGAGTCTAGAGGCTCAAGTCTCTGTGCATGTCTTTTTCCCCTGGCACAGCACAGCTGGTTTACTGGTAAAGTTTCAGGCTTACTTTTTGTGGCCATCCTAGCTATGAATAGAGTTCTCATCTGTCAGCAGCCCTGTGGACCCCCTTCAACATTCATGGACTACACTGGTCCCAATATCTGTGGATTTTGTGGGGTGCTGACTTCTGAACCTCTAGATCCCACTGCGTGCATTTCTCTCTCTAGCCTGGATTGCAGATCTCACCTTTCTCTAGGTATTTTGGGAGCCTGGTCCAGCAGACTCCAACAATCTCTTGGAATATAGACACTATCCCTCACTCATGAGTAGACACTCCCTGTATGTCCACACACTCTCCTTTCATTCTCTTACACACTATCTTGCAGCTTACCTTCTCTTCGGCAGCCATCTTTCCTCAACCTTTATTTTATTACTAGAGACACAATGCACGAAGATTCATGCAAGAATGGGCCTTCCTTCCCCTGGCTGCCGGCATTGCCTTCGTTCCAGCCTGCAGTCGCCTTTCTGCCTTTACTGTGGCCCGGAGTTGCCTTTCCGCCTTCCCACGCTGCCAAAAGGCCCAAGCGGCTGTGGTGGTGAGGAATGTCTACATGGTTGCTATCGCATCCCATCCTGCCCCTGGCTGCTCAGCACCTGCATATGCAAACTAACTCACTATCTTTGTTGGGTTAATTTGCATACCCACTTCTGATTGGCTAATGGATGTCACAAAGGTACAGCATTTTTCTCTTTTATTAGTTTAGTTTTTTTTTTGTTAATCTTCACCCGAGACTATTTTTCCATTTACTTTTAGGGAATGTAGAAGAGAGAGGGAAGACAGAGAGAAACATTGATGTGATAGACATCGATTGTTTGCCTCCTGCACAAGCCAGGGAGGAACCTTCAATCCAGGTATGTGCCCTTGACTGGAATCGAACCCAGGACCCTTTGGTCCGCAGACAGATGCTCTATCCACTGAGCCAAACTGGCTAGGACCAAATAGAGGCTCATTTCTCAATGTTCACATTCAATTAATGCAGAATCTCAGCGCTTCCTAGGACCTAATAATTTAGAATCTCTGTTTAAATCAAAGCTTCCCACATGATCTCATACATGTCAACATTTGAGAAGCACTATTTCCTGTATATCAAAATGTACAATTTTGAAGCAACAATAATATATGATTGGGGTCAGGCAGACCATGTATAAAGGCTTTCCTATATTAATGCATTTAAATAATATTTTAGAAGGCTCGGAAGTAATTGTGGAAGCACTTGCTTTAAAATGTTATGTCTAGCCTGGCTGGTTTAGCTCAGTTGGTTGAGTGATGTCCTGAGCACCTAAGTTGCTGATTTAATTCACAGTCAGGGTACATGCCCAGGTTTCAGGCTTGATCCCCAGTGGAGGGCATGCAGGAGGCAACTGACCAATGTTTTGCTCTTACATTAATGTTTCTCTATCTCCTTTTCTCTCTCTCTAAAAAAATTAATTTAAAAATTTAAAAAAATAAATGTTATGTTTAGCCAGTTTGGCTCAGTGGATAGAGCGTCAGCCTGCAGACTGAAAGATCCCAGGTTTGATTTCGATCAAGGGCATGTACCTTGGTTGCATACACATCCCTGGTAGTAGGTGTGCAGGAGGCAGCTGATCAATGTTTCTCTCTCATCGATGTTTCTAACTCTCTATCCCTCTCCCTTCCTCTCTGTAAAAAGGCAATAAAATATATTTTTTTTTAAATAAAAATAAATGTTATGTCCAACATGGCCAGAATGGCTCAGTTGATTGAGCCTCACTCTGTGCATCAAAAGGTTGCTGGTTCAATTTCAATTCAGGGTACATACCTGGTTTGTGAGTTCAATTTCCAGTCAGAGCATGTATGGAAGGCAACCAATCGATGTTTCTCTCACACACTGATATTTCTCTTTCTCTCCCGCGCTCGCACGCTCTCTCTCTCTCTCTCTCATATCATGCCCTCCGAGGATTAAAAAAAGAAAAGGCCTGCCGAAACCAGTTTGGCTCAGTGGATAGAGCGTCTGCCTGTGGACTGAAAGGTCCCAGGTTTGATTCCAGTCAAGGGCATGCATCTTGGTTGCAGACACATGCCTAGTAGGCAGGAGGCAGGTGATCGATGTCTCTCTCTCTCATCGATGTTTCTAACACTCTATCCCTCTCCCTTCCTCTTAGTAAAAAAATCAATAAAATATATTTTTTTAAAAAGAAAAGGCGTTAGCTGGTTTGGCTCAGTGGATAGGAGGAGCCTGTGGGCTAAAGGGTGATAAGTTGGATTTTTATCAATGGTCATGTACCTTGGTTGTAGGTTCCTCCCAAGCGTGGTCCCTGGTCAGGACATATGCAGGAAGCAACCAATTGTGTTTCTCTCACATTGATGTTTCTCTCTGTCTTTCCCTCTCTCTTCCACTTTCTCTAAAAACCAATGGAAAAATATCCTTGGATGAGGATTTAAAAAAGGGGTTGCGGGGGGGGGGGGGCGCGCGCGCACCTGACTGGCATGCCTTAATGGTTGTGTATTGACCTATGAACCAAGAAGTCTAGGTTTGATTCCTGGTCAGGGCATATGACTGGGTTGCAGGCTCCATCCCCATTGGGTGGGGGATGGGGCATGCAGGAGGCAGCCAATCAATGATTCTCATCATTGATGTTTCTAGCTCTCCTTTTCCCTGCCTCTCTGAAATCAATAGAAGTATTTAAAAAAAATAAAACTAAAGAGTATTAAAATGTTACATCTAAATTACATGTATTTCAAAGTATTTTGGAGGGAAATGTATTGATGTCTTCATATTACTTTAAATACAGAAAATATTTCTAAAGATGTATAGACGGAAAGATGTGTTAAAGCAAAAGTAGTAAAGTCATAATAGTAAAATAGTGTGGAGGGAGGACAAAGGGTAAAGGGGGTCAAATATGTGGTGACAGAAAGAGACTAGACTTTGGGTGATGAGCACCCAGTGTAATACACATATGTATTTTAAAATTGTATACCTGAAACTTATATAATGTTATTAAACAATGTTATCCCCAAAATTTTAATTAAAAATAATTATAAAATGCTATGGAATCTATTTGGTGGGCATATAGGAGTTAACTGTACAATTCTTTCAACTTCTCTATATACTTTTAATTTTTCATAATAAATGTTAATGGGGAAGCTGTTATTGAAAATGGAAATCATATACCACACTCTAGAGTCACCTTTGTATTTTCATATTTGCTTTATTTTATAATGTATTGGTATTTTGTTTCTAGAGAAGAAAAGTGGCTAATATTTTTTGCAAGTGCCTTGTACCAAACATTACACTTTCATGAGTTAGATATGATTGTCAGTTTGTAGTTCAGAAAACCAAGACATAGTTTTATATACTTGCACAATCTAGTAATCTCAGAGCATACCTTTTTTTTTTCTTTTTTTTTTAATTTTTATTAATTTTTTATACATATCTCCCCATTGCCCCCCCTCCCTCCCAGGTGTACCCCGACCCCCCAGTGTCTGTGATCATTGGTTATGTTTATAAGCATGCATACAAGTCCTTTGATTGATCACTTCTTCACCTCACCTAACTTTAATCTTTCTGCTATAATTTCACAGTCTGTTTGATGCTTTACGATTTTTGTCCTCCTGAGAATTATCAGTCTACTCCCTTTCTGTGCTC
>JAAGEH010000366.1:1590485-1657846 GCA_011751065.1 Lasiurus cinereus
CTATAAACAAGTGAATATAAAAATTAAGTGAATTAAAAATTTGATCAACAGAATAAACTGGTGAATATAATAGAATCAGAAGCACAGAAAGGGAGTGGACTGATAATTCTCAGGGGGAAAGGGGTGAGGGGTGTACAGGGAGAGACTGGACAAAAATCATACACCTATGTATGAGATCAATGGGAGGGAGGTAAGGGCAGAGGGAGGGGTGGGAGCTGGGTGGAGGGGTGCTATAGAGGGGAAAAAAAGAGAAACAAATGTAATAAATTGAATAATAAAGATTTTTTAAAAAAAACATACAGAACATATGGATTGAAATTATGTTGATAACTTCATATTTCGTAATTGTTATTTCCATCCTTACAGTTCCAGAAGAAATATGCATGTAGGCAGTCCTTACTTCACACAGTCCTTGGTAACACTTAGGTGTTGGTTTCTGCAGAGCCATGCAAATCCAGAACACAGTTTTATCTCAGTTACCACAGAGCTGAGCAAAGAAAGAACCACTTAGTCTTGTATAACCAGACATCATCCCAATATGGAATACTGATTCACTTAGTCCCTCTCTCAAATTGTCTAGATCAGTGAAGCTTATAAGACAAAGAATTCTCAATCCATTTCTTTTAAGTGGGTGGTATCAAAATCTTTTAAATCTGTTCATTTTCTGGAATGCTTAAGTGTCTCTGGGGAAGTTATTACTGATTTTATTGCTTTTTGTTATGTATATCTTATTTTGATAAAAATCAATGATTTTACAAAGAAATCAAAGATAAAAATGAAAGAATAATGAAATGAATTTTTAGTCTTTTTTCCACTGAGAAGTTACTAGAGTTTCTTTGTTTCTGTTGAAACTAGTTATCTAATTGCTTACTGTGCTAATCTGGCTTATTTATTCAGTAAGTTCTCATTTTTCTTTTAGATTCGCCATGAAGTCAGCGTTAATAATGTGACACACAAACTGTGCAGTAACCACTGCTTTAACAAGTACAGGTTGGCTAATGGTCTGATAATGAATTGCTGTGAACATTGTGGAGAGTACCTGCCTAGCAAAGGTTCTGGAAACAGTGTCCTTGTAATTGATGGTGGCCAACAATTGACATTCTGCTGCCAAAATTGTGCTAACGAATATAAACAGGTAATTCTTTTAATGAATTTTAGATGATCAGGTATATAATAACTTCTACCTATTAGCTTACATTAACCAGATTGATCTTAGAATCTCATTTAGTTCCACTTTTGTGAGTCTATCATTGAGATCTCACATCTAAAGTGAGTATTGAAATCAATTGTTGTAAGTAAGCTTGTTTAAAATTTTTACTCTTTGCAGACATTACAAGTAATTCTTTTCTCTACCATTTTGCACTCCCACTGATAACTCAATAGTTTCAGTTACTTAACATTCTCACCAAAACTTGGTGTTGTCTGTCTTTTTATTTTTGGTATTGTTTTTTAAAATATTGAGACTTAAAGATAGAAACATCAATGAGAGAGAAACCTGAACTATCTGCCTCCTACATGTTCCCTACTGGGGATTGAGCCTGAAACCTGGGCATGTGCCTGAACTATGAATCCTTAATAAATAGGATGATGCTCAACTACTGAACCACACTGGCTGGGTGGTGTTATCTGTTTTGATTTAAGGTATTATAATAGATATAAAATTTGCATTTCCTCGACAACTAATATCCCCCTTTCATCATTCATATATCATCTTTTGTAAAATGTCTATTCAAGTATTCTACTTATTTAAAAAATTAGATTGTTTTAGTATTATTGAGTTAAAGGAATTCTTTATATAATGTAGATGCATATCTTTTATAAAATAATGTATTGAGAAGATGTTCTTCTGGGCAGTGTTTTGTCTTTGCATTTTCTTCATGTTTAGGAAAAGCCCAAGTGTTTAATTTTGTTTAAGTCCAATTTACTATTTGCTTTTCTGATTAATACTTTTTGCATTTTGTTTTAAGGCATATTTGCCTACCAAACTTATGAAGATATTTACCTTTATTTTCATTGTGGCCGGGGCACATCCCCAAGTTGCAGGTTCAATCCCCAGTTGTGGGTACATATCAGAGACAACTGATTGATGTTTCTCCTCCCTCTCTCTTCCTCTCTCTTTCTAAAATCAACAAAAACATATTTTAAAAAATTAATTCAGGATAGATCATAAATATTAAACCAGGAACATTCTTCATCCTCATTGAATAAGGGTTTATTTAAGTGGATAGCTTTTAGAGAAAAGTAACTCAAGTGCAAGGCTATTAAACAATAGAGGAAACTATAGATACCATAGTTGGCTATCAGGTTTTACAAAGAAAGCTAGTTTATATTCTCTTCATTATTTTTTAATTTAATAAATATTTATTGTTCAGATTATTACAATTGTTCCTTCCCACCTTCCATAGCTCCCCTCCACCGGGTTTTCACCCCACCCTCTGCCTTTACCTCCCCCCCAAAATTGTCCTCATCCATTGTTATACGATTTTTGTCCAGTCTCTTCCCATACACACCTCACCCCTTACCCCCTTAGAATTGTCAGCCCACTCCCTTTTTATGCTCCTGATTCTATTATATTCACTAGTTTATTCTGTTCATCAGATTTTTAATTCACTTGATTTTTAGATTCACTTGTTGATAAATACGTTTTTTTTGTTCATAATTTTTATCTCCCCCCCTCCTTCTCCTCCTCCTCCTCCTCCTCCTCCTTTATTCTTCCTCTCCTCCTCCTCCTCCTTCTTCTTTCTTCTTCTTTCTTCTTCTTCTTCTTACCTTTCAGCATTTCATACAATACTGGTTTCTTGTTGATGAACTCCTTTAGCTGCTTCTTATCTGTGAAGCTCTTTATCTGCCCTTCAATTCTGAATGATAGCTTTGCTGGATAGAGTAATCAATATCACTTTGAGTATTTCTTGCCACTCCCTTCTGGCCTGCATAGTTTCTGTTGAGAAATCAGATGACAATTGTATGGGTACTCCCTTGTAGATAATTAACTGTTTTTCTCTTGCTACTTTTAATATTCTCTCTTTGTCTTTTGCTCATGGTATTTTAATTATGATGTGTCTGGGTGTGGTCCTCTTTGGACTCCTTTTGTTTGGAGTTCTGTGTGCTTCCTGGACTTGTAAGTCTATTTCTTTCATCAGGTAGGGAAGTTTTCAGTCATTATTTCTTCAAGTAGGTTTTCAGTATCGTGCTCTCTCTCTTCTTCTGGCACCCCCATAATTCTGATGTTGGTATGCTTGAAGTTGTCCCAGAGGCTCCTTACACTATCTTCACATTTTTGGATTCTTTTTTCTTTTTGCTTTTCCATTTGAGTGTTTTCTGCTTCTTTGTATTTCAAATCTTTGACTTGATTCTTGCATTCCTCTAGTCTGCTGTTAGGTCTCTGTATAATATTTATTATTTCAGTCAGTGTATTTTTAATTTCTTGTTGGTCCTTTTTATATCCTCAAGGGTCTCGCTAAATTTTTCAGCCTTTTCTAGGAAATTCTTGAAAAACCTTATAACCATGTTTTGAACAATATATCCAGTCGTTTGTTTTCCTCCATTTCTTTCATTTGTGTTCTGTTTCTTTGTCTCCACATTTTCGCTGCCTGAGTTGGTAGAGTAGCTTTGTGTACTAAGTGTACTATATGACGCCGTAGTTCCACCTCTCCAGTTACCTGAGGTGGACACTCTTGGTGCACCCCTTTGTAGACTGGATGTACAACCTTGTTGTAGTTAAGTCTTGATTGTTGTTGGTATCACTAGGGAGAATTGATGTCCTTGCCAATTGGCTGTGAGAATCAGCTGTGTCTATGCAGAAGAACTTCTGTGCGGGAGACAGCCTTATGAGACAAGACTTGCAAAATTGCAAAAGCCTCTGTGCTCAGCTTGGATGGAGTGGAGTCTCAGGCCTGAGCAGACAGCCTTGGCTTTCTGTCAGCCCTTCCTTATGAGGCTCCTGGATCTCAGTGTCCCTCAATAATCACTACAGTCCTCTCTGTGCACACTTGCGTGTGCGTCTCCAGCCTTCTGCCTTTTGTAGCTCCCCTAAGTTTCCTTGCGCTCCAGGGACCCGTATGATTCTGGGTCCTCAGGGTGTCACCAAAACTGGAGGTCAGTGCAGTCAGAAGTGGAGTTCAGCACAGTTGGAAGGTTTCGTTTTCCTCCCGCTAGAAAAAGTTATCGGCACAATCAGCAGTCAGTGCTCTGCGTATACTCACATGTGCACATCCAGACTTCTGCCTTTATTGGCTCCCCTGAGTTCTGTGCACTCTTCCATTTTCCCAACAGTTCAGACTCCCCCTGTATGAGTCTTGCCTGGAACTGGGGTTCAGTGCAGTCGGAACTGGGCTTCAGTGCAGTCAGGAGTTTCCATCTCCCTCTTGCTAAAGGAAGCCTGCCCGGCACTCCACTGCCTGTTCTCTCCACGCACGTG
Organism: Lasiurus cinereus; assembly: GCA_011751065.1. Classification (NCBI taxonomy): domain Eukaryota; kingdom Metazoa; phylum Chordata; class Mammalia; order Chiroptera; family Vespertilionidae; genus Lasiurus; species Lasiurus cinereus. The sequence goes on from JAAGEH010000366.1 coordinate 1,594,903, forward strand.
TCTCCATACCTTAGCTGTTTGCAAATCCTCTGAGTCTCTGTGAACCCCTTTCTTTCCTTCTACTTGTAGAATTTCCACTCCTCCAGCTTTCCTGTGGTTCTGGATGTCCGTTCTGTCTTTTAGCTGTAGTTTTGAAATTGTTGTGCGAGGCAGTGATTTAGATGTTAACCTATGCTGCCATCTTGGTTTCTCTTCATTTTTTTCTTAATGTTTTCTTTTTTAAATTTATTTATTGATTAAGGTATTACATATGTTTCCTTATTCTGCCATCCCCCTCCCCCAACAAACCCTCCACTCATGCCTCACCCCCCTGTTGTCTGTGTCCATTGGTTAGGCTTATATGCATGCATACAAGTCCTTTGGTTGATCTCCACTCTTTATCCCACCCTCTCCTACCTTCCCTCTGAGGTTTGACAATGTGATCAATGCTTCTCTTTCTTCATTCTTTATATATAGTGCATCTTCCATATAGCTAAGCTTTTGGATGTGGCTTCTAGAAAAGCACATTGAGCAATTGAAAAATTACAAAAAGACACTATAGATTATCTTTTCAAAAGAGTACATGGCAAAAATAACCTAATGAACTTTAGATTGGTAATAAAGAACTATTTTAGGTCTTAATATTTTTACAAATCTTTTTTTTTTAGTGGATGATTTATGTGTACCTGCATACACTATGAGATTTTGCAATGAGCTCATAATTCCTTTTTTTTTCCCCTTAGGACAACTCTATATATCATAATGTATGTTTTAGAAACAATGTTCTAAAGTCTTGGGGATTGATTACAGAAATCATGGTGTATATAATAATATATAATTTCTAAATAATACTTAATCACTAAAAGGATGTTATAGAATACATCTTGACATGAGAGTATTTTATTTAGGAAAAGTAGCGAGTTACAAGGCAGGATGTATAATATGATTATACTAGAGGCCGGTGCATGAAATTCATACATGGGGAGGAGGTTTGTCCCTCAATCCAGCCTGCACCCTCTCCAATCTGGGACCTCTCAAGGGATGTCTGAATGTTAGCCTGATCGACACCTAACTGCTCCCCTGCCAACCCAATTGCCACTAACTGCTCTCCCCTGCCAACTTGGTCACCCCTAACTCACCTCCCCTGCCAGCCTGGTTGCCCCCAACTGCCCTCCCCTGCTGGCCAAATTGCCCCTAACTGCCCTTCCCTGCAGGCCTGTCATCCCTAACTGCCCTCCCATGCTGGCCTGATCACCCCTAACTGCCTTCCTTTGACAGCCTGCTTACCCTTAACTGCTCTCCCCTGCATGTGTGGTTCTCTTCAACTGTCCTCCCCTGCCGCCCTTGTGCCTCCCAACTGCCATCTCCTGCAGGCTTGGTTGCCTTCAGCTGTCCTCCCCTGTAGGCATGGTCACCCCAACTACCCTCCCCTGCAGGCCTGGTCCCCCTCAACTCCCTCCCCTGCAGGCCTGGTCACTCCCAACTGCCCTCTTCTGCAGGCCTGATCACCCACAACTGCTCTTCCCTGCTGGCCATCTTGTATGTTGGAGTGATGGTCAATTTGCATATCACATTTTCATTATATAGGATTTTAATTTGGAGAAAAAAACAGATTTGAAAAATAATAGTTAATTTTTAAATTAAAGTAGATTTGAGCCCTAACCAGTTTGACTCAGTGGATAGAGCATCTGCCTGTGGATTGAGGAGTCCTGGGTTCGATCTGGTTGGGGGCACATGCCGGGTTCAGGCTCGATCCCTCATGAGGGCCATGCTCAAGGCAACCAGTCAATGATTCCCTCTCATCATTGATGTTTTTATCTCTCTCTTCCTCACCTTCCTCTCTGAAATCAATAAAAACTATTTTTTAAAAATGGATTTGAAAGGACACAGAACAATAACTCCCTCTGAGTACTGTGATAGTGAGTGTATTTTCCTCCTCCTTCCCCTCCTGCTCCTCCTCCTCCTCCTCCTCATTCTCATCCTTCTCTTCCTCCTTCTTTTTCTTCCTCCCTGTTTTAAAGTTTAAAAAAATATATTCTACTATAAGCAGTAAATTTTAAACAGTCTTATGCGGTCTCCACTTTCATTTCTAGGGTATCAACGTTTTCTCCGGCAAGTTTTCCATTTATTATTCAGGAAGTTTTTCTGTATTTTAGTTGTAATACCAGTTTGTTCCTGGAAGCATTTCTATGCAGCATCCACTCACTCTGCCGCTATTTTTAATCTCTCAGCTCATAATCTTCAAACAGATAATAAAGTTTATTCTGTGAATAGCATAAGGCTTACTAGTACACATATTGTAAATTTTTTATTCCTAAACAAACACTAGAGATAAAAGTGGGAAAACAGAATCAAAATAAGCAGCAACCATATACCTAGACTTTTTTTAAATTTATTTTTATTTATTTTTTTTAATTTTAATTAAATCTTTATTATTCAGATTATTACATTTGTTTTTCTTTTTTACCCTCCATAGCATCCTTTCACCCAGCTCCCACCCTTTTCTCCCTCCCATTGACCTCATCCATAGGTGTATGATTTTTGTCCAGTCTCTCTCTTTATACCCCTCACCCCTTTCCCCCTGAGAATTATCAGTCCACTCCCTTTCAATGCTCCTGATTCTAGTATATTCACCAGTTTATTCTGTTGATCAAATTTTTAATTCACTTAATTTTTAGATTCACTTGTTGATAGATACGTATTTGTTGTTCATAATTTTTTTACTTTAATCTTTTTCTTCTTCCTCTTCTTAAAGAGTACCTTTCAGCATTTCATATAATACCAGTTTCTTGTTGATGAACTCCTTTAGCTTTTTCTTATCTGTGAAGCTCTTTACCTGCCCTTCAATTCTGAATGATAGCTTTGCTGGATAGATTATTCTTGGTTGTAGGTTCTTGCTATTCATCACGTTGAATATTTCTTGCCACTCCCACCTGGCTTGCATCGTTTCTGTTGAGAAATCAGCTGACAGTCGTATGGGTGCTCCCTTGTAGGTAATGAACTGTTTTTCTCTTGCTGCTTTTAATATTCTCTCTTTGTCTTTTGCTCTTGGTATTTTAATTATGATGTGTCTTGGTGTGGTCCTCTTTGGATTCCTTTTATAGGGGTTCTGTGTGCTTCCTGGACGTGTAAGTCTATTTCTTTCACCAGATGTGGGAAGTTTTCAGTCATTATTACTTTAAATAGGTTTTCAGTATCTTGCTCTCTCTGTTCTGGCACTCCCACAATTCTGATGTTGGTACGTTTGAAGCTGTCCCAGAGTCTCCTTACATTTTCTTCACATTTTTGGATTCTTTTCTCTTCTTGCTTTTCCAGTTGAGTGTTTTCTGCTTCTTTATATTTCAAATTTTTGACTTGATTCTTGCCTTTCTCTAGTCTGCTGTTAGGACTCCGTATAATATTTTTTATTTCAGTCAGTGAATGTTTAATTTCTAGTTGGTCCTTTTTCACCTTTAGTTGGACCTTTACCATCTCTAGTTGGCTCTTTTGCATCTCTAGTTGGTCCTTTTTCATCTCCTCTTGGGACTTGATAAATTTATCCATCTTTTCTAGCATATTCTTGAAAAACCTTATAAGCATGGTTTTGAACTCTATATCCAGTCGTTTTTTTTCCTCCATTTCTTTTGTTTGTGATCCCTTCCCTTGTCTCAGCATTTTCACTATGTCGGGGAAACTTCTGTGTTGAATTCAGCCTTATAATGCCAGACTTGCAAAACCGAAGAAGCCTCTGTTGAGCTTGGGATGGGTAGAGTCTCAGGGCTTAAGGGACCGCCTTGCCTTCCAGTCAGCCCCGCCCTCCACGGCCCCTGAGTCTCACGTGACTGGGTAATAGCTGGAGTGGTTCTTGTGCCAGAGCGCCCGCAGTGGTTCTAGACCCCTGCCTTTCCAGCTCCCCTGCGCACCAGCACCACACGAGTCTAGGTCCCTAGGGTTTCACCCGAAACAGGGGCTTAGTGGAGTCAGAAGTGGCACATTTGGGAGGGTCTGTCTCCCGCCCACGAGAAAGTCAGCGGCACAATCAGCAATCTGTCCTTCGCATAGTGTCATGCGCGCTGCCACCAGCCCTCTGATCTTTTGCGACTCCCCTAAATTTCCGGCACTTCTCCCTTTTCACAGTCCAAACTCACTCCGTATGAGTTTCGGCTGGATCTGGGGTTTAGTGTCGTAAGAGAAGGGGTTCAATGCCGTTGGGAATCTCCGTTTCCCTCCCGCCAGAGAAAGCTAGCCAGGTACTCCAGCATCTGCTCTCTCCATGTACGCATCTCCGTACCTCAGCTTTTTACAGCTCCTCTGGGTCTCCGTGAGCCCCTCTCTTTCCTTCTAGCTGTAGAACTTACACTCAGCCAGCTTTCCTGTGGTTCTGGATGATGTCCGATCTGTCTTTTAGTTGTAGTTTTGGAATTGTGCAAGGCAGCAGTGTAGGTGTTTACCTATGCCGCCATCTTGGATTCTCCCATACCTAGACTTTCTTGAATAACTCCATTGCCAGCCACTCTGATTCTACCAAGGATGTTGTATAAATAGTGCACAATAGCTCATAAACAGTTTACAAATGCAGATTTGTCATTTCTATAGAATGCAGAAGTTTTATAAATGTGCTTTCACCATCAACACCAACACATTGAGGGTGTTTTTGTTTTTGTTAATCCTTAATATGTTTTTATTGATTTTAGAGAGAGAAACATCTATTGGCTGCCTCCCTTTCATACCCCAACCAGGTATGGAACTGGCAGTCTAGGTATGTTATGTGTGCCCTGAATGGGAATTGAACACTCCAACTGAGCAACACAGCCCGGGCCACATTGGTAATGTTTGTTTGTTTTTTAATATTTTTTATTGCTTTTTTTAGAGAGAGAGACAAGGAGAAGGAAAGGAGAAACATTGTTTGGTTGCCTCCTGTATGTACCTCAACTGGGGATGGCATCTCCATCTTGGGCATGTACCTGAGAGAAATTGTATTGGCGATCTTTTGGTGCATAGGACCTCCCTCAACGAACTAAGCCAGGGTTGGCCACATTGTTTTTGTTGGTTTGTTTATTTTATAAATATATTTTTATTGATTTCATTGAGGAAGAGGGAGGGAAATAGAGATGAAAACATCAATGATGTGAGAGAATCATTGATCAGCTGCCTCATGCATTCCCCCTAGTGGGGATTGAATCCAAAACCCTAACCAGGAATCAAGTCCTGACCTCCTGGTTCATGGGTTGATACTCAACCAGTGAGCCACACTGGCCAGGCCCACATTGGTGTTTTTAAGTGATTAGTGGCAAGCCTTATCACATTAGAAAGCCTTTATGATCTATGAAGATCTTAAGAAAAAACTGAAGTTTTACTGTTATAAAAATGGATTCTTGATCTTACTCATTGACCTAATTGGGATTGATTTTGTCCGCCTGGGGACATATAGTAGTGGTTTAAACAATTTTGATTACAACTGGGTGGTTGCTGCTGGCATCTAGTGGGTAGGGGTCAGGGATGGTATTAAATATCCTGCAACCCACAGGACAGTCCCTACCACAGAGTTATCTATCTGGCCTAAGTCTTAGTTCCAAAGTTGAGGCAATCCACAGGAGATAAGTAGGTGCTAGAATGTGTGTATGTGGTAAGTATAGTGAGAGGAAGATCTAAATTCCCATCCTCCTCATTGAGAATTCAATTGATGATATTAAAATAGGAGGCAAAAATCAATAAATAGTCATGCAGACATGTTACTTTGGTGTTTCAAAATAAACACCGAAAGTATCAGCTAAGTGTGTTCAAAGTACTTTGCTTTTGGGAAAGTGAACTACAGGGTGTCCCCCCCAAAATGTATACACACTTCAAATTATTTTAATGTCATTGTTTTTTAACGTACAGTTCATTTTCAAAATTTAAAAGAATCTACAGATATGAGTAATTATTTTTGTCATAATAATTACTGGTCCAATAATAATAATAATAATAATAATTGTTATTATTATTATTACTGTCCAGGTACTGCTGATAACTTGGAGCATTGGAATCACAAACATCAAGAATAATTTCAATTGAGCCCTAGCCAGTTTGGTCCAGTGAATATAGCATCAGCTCTCAGACTGACAGGTCACAGATTCAATTCTGGTCAAGGCAATCAATCGATGTGTTTCACTAACATCAATGTTTCTCTTTGTCTTTCCCCTTCTCCTCCACTCTAAAAATCAATGAAAAATATCCTTGGGTGAGGATTAACAACACCCAAAAAGAGAACCATTTTGTTCAGTATTTATGTGCCCTCAGTTCATCAACTGTTGTCGTTTTTATACCATAAATTTTATCTTTTATATATCCTCATAAAAAAAGTCTAGTGACACTTTAAGATAAGTTTTCTTTGTTCAAAGCTTAGTCTGGCTTTACGCACTATTTCATATCAGTTAAATCAGAAAAAATGAAAATTAAGTGAGTTATCAGCTGTTAAAGTGTGTATACATAATTGGGTATACCTTATATTTGTTGTAATTAACCAGGTTTAACTAGTTGATGCTTTATACTAAATGTATATTCAGTTGTTATTAAGTAAAACTGTATAATTCATTAAAGATACTGAAGTTCAGAGAAAACGTCTTAGCCAGAATCACAGCTAGATTTGACTTCACATTGGAAACCTTAATTAGTGCATGAAACAAACGTTTGATTATATGTATGCCTCCTTTTGCCAAATAAGCCATAGTTTCCTGAGGCCAGGATTTATATCTGATTCCATTCAGAAATCTCCAGAATAACTAGCCTTATATGTGGGATGACCAAGCCACTGGGACATTTCTGAAAGTGAAATGATCTATTAATAAACGTAGTGCTCTCCATCTTGATACCTTCTCCACCCTCCTCTTTTTAGATACTTTAGTTAATTGGTGCCTATCACCTACCTTTTATTTGGCTTTAGTTTTCATCCAGCTCATCAGTAAAAATATTTATGTGACAGAAGAAGGTTGTACTATTGCATGGAAGTATTTTTGAACTTGATTTTCAAGGAATCTTAGATATGTTCTCCTGGAGAGAGAGCCTGAGTACCATGAATGAGGAGAAATATTTTAACCTGCAACCTAGAGCAGTGGTTGGCAAACTGCAGCTCTCGAGCCACATGAGGCTCTTTGGCCCCTTGAGTGTGGTTCTTCCACAAAATACCATGGTCTGGGCGAGTCTATTTTGAAGAAGTGGCATTAGAAGAAGTTTAAGTTTTAAAAATTTGGCTCTTAAAAGAAATTTCATTCGTTGTACTGTTGATATTTGCCTCTGTTGAATAATGAGTTTACCGACCACTGGGAGTATACTGCAGAAAATTTCCAAGCCTTTGCACAGAGGAGTAGCTGACTCAACAACCTTTATCTTTATCATCAGTTCTTTGCTATCAGACCTTATTCAGTAATTGTCACATAATTATGAGTCTCATTGTTTATGTGTATGCCAATAAGATCAACTAACATGAGTTTACTCTGATACTAGATACAGCTTTTCATGCATTTTCACATTTAATCATCTTAAGTCTCCCGAGTTAAGTACAATTGAGGTCCTCATTTTATTGGGAGGAAACAAAAACTTAGGTGATTAAGTCACTTGCCCAAAGTCATATGCCTAGGAAGTATCCCACCAATTGAGAATTATAACAAGTTGACTACTTATTTATTACCAAGAAACTCAGGAAGATAAAAGAAAAGATCAGAGTTTGGGTTGGGTTGTGTTGGGTTGGGTAAAAATTAGTATTGCAATCCTTGACTTTCTGTTTGGTTCTTTGTTAAAATATATTTTTACTGATTTCAGAAAGGAAGGGAGAGAGATTTGCTCTTAACATCAATGATGAGAGCAAATCATTGATAGGCTGCCTCCTGTATACCTCACAATGGGAGTTGAGCCCGAAACCCAGGCATGTGCTTTGACCAGGAATCAAACCCTGTCTTTCTGAACCATCCCTGCTGGGCTATTTATTTTCCTATGTGCTCTTTAGTATAGTCTTCTCCACTACCATTGTTTCAATTAATATGTATTTTGATGACTTCCAAAATATCTGAAGATCATATTTATTCAGTTTCAAACCACTTGTAATCTCCATTTGACAGTTTTATTTTTTCTTTAAATATATTGATTTTTACAGAGAGGAAGGGAGAAGAATAGAGAGTTAGAAACATTGATGAGAGAGAAACATTGATCAGCTGACTCTGGCACATGCCCCATTGGGGATGTGCCCACAACCAAGGTACATGCCCTCAACCCGAATCAAACCCAGGAACCTTGAGTCCACAGGCCAATGCCCCATCCACTAAGCCAAACCAGTCAGGGCTGTTTTAACTTATTAAAAGGATTTTTAAATTGATTTTTAGAGAGAGGGAGAGAGATATATTAATGTGAGAGCAAAAATCTATTGGGGAAGGGGTGTTGAACCCACAACGCTGGCTTGTGACCTGACCTGGAATTGAACCGGCTACCTTTTGATACATGAGATGTTGCCCAACCAACCAAGCCACACTGGCCAGGGTTTGTTTTTTGAGTTTATTAAAGCTGGGAATAGTGGCCTAGTCAGTGTGGCCTCTGAGTGCCAACCTCTGGACCAAGTGGTCATGGTTCAATTCCTGGTCAGGCACATGCCTGCATTATGGTCTCTATCCACAGTGCATCAGGGCAGGAAGGAGGAAGCCAATCAATGATTCTCTCTCATCATTGATGTTTCTGCCTCTCACTCTCCCTTCCTATCTCAAATCAATATAAATATACTTTTTTAAAAAGCTGGACAGTGAAATAACAAAGGGCTTAAGACAGAAGAAGCAAGAGGAGAGAGCCTGAGAGGGGGTTGCTTTGTCCTCTAGAAATGTTATAGTAAAGAAGAAAGGGAAAACTCACAGGAGAGAACACTGATACCCAAGGACCGAAGGTGGAGACTGCATAGAGACCAATAGGTGGGGTGGAGACAGGAAAGGGCTGGCTAGACACCAGACACAGCAATTGAAGTCCTGGAGAGATATCTCAGCTGTGATTGGGAGGCAATGAGAACTCTGGGATCTAATCCCAAAGCTGGTCTCTCTAGCAGAGAGTACCAAACTAAGGAGGGTACCCACATAATATCTAGCAGTGAAAAGTAGTGGGGTGCTGTCTGCCAGGGAGTGGCAGCTGAAAGTTCGGGTACCCTCATAAAGGGCCAACTCACAAAAATTTCCTGTGGAGCCACCCACCTTGTGCTCTGGCAGAGGGAGGGTGAAAGCGATTGAGAGCTGTGAGAGCAGAACCCAGGACTGGGGACTCAGGAGATAGAGCTCAGAAGGCAGACATCCCAATTTTCCTGGCTGAGTCATTCCCTCACACACTGCAGGACATCTTTCCCACACAGACATTTCCCTTACCTAGAGGGTAAGACAGTTGACACACGTTATTGAAAAAGACCTTGCGAGAAATCCAAGATGGTGGCATAGGTAAACACCTATACTGCTGCCTCGCACAACAATTTCAAAACTACAACTAAAAGACAGAACGGACATCATCCAGAACCACAGGAAAGCTGGCTGAGTGGAAGTTCTACAACTAGAGGGAAAGAGAGGGGCTCGCAGAGACCCAGAGGAGCTGCAAAAAGCTGAGGTACGGAGACGCGCGCGAGGAGAGAGCGGGTGCCGGAGTACCTGGCTGGTTTTCTCTGGCGGGAGGGAGACGGAGACTCTCAAAGGCATTGAACCCCTTGTCCTTAGACACTAAACCCCAGATCCAACTGAAACTCATACGGGGGGAGTTTGGACTGTGAAAAGGGAGAAGTGCACGGAAATTTAGGGGAGTTGCAAAGGATCGGAGGTCTGGTCGCGCACGGCACCACGCGGAGGACAGATTGCTGATTGTGCCGCTGGCTTTCGCGAGTGGGCGGGAGACAGACCCTCCGAACTGTGCCACTTCTGACTCCACTAAGCCCCTGTTTTGGGCGAAACCCTGGAGACCTAGACTTGTGTGGTCCTGGTTCGCAGGAGAGCCGGAAAGGCAGCGGTTAGAGGCACTGCGGGTGCACGCGCACACAAGGACCACTCCAGCCATTACCCAGTCACATGAGACTCAGGGGCCGTGGAGGGCAGGGCCGACTGGAAGGCAAGGCGGTACCTTAAGCCCTGAAACTCCACCCCTCCCAAGCTCAACAGAGGCTTCTTCGGCTGAATCCAGCACAGAAGTTTCCCCGGCACAGTGAAAATGCCGAGACAAGGGAAGGGATTACAAGCAAAAGAAATGGAGGAAAAAAAACGACTGGATATAGAGTTCAAAACCACGCTTATAAGGTTTTGCAAGAATATGCTAGAAAAGATGGATAAATTTAGTGAGACCCAAGAGAAGATAATAAAGACACTGACTGAAATGAAAACTATTATGCAGAGTACTAACAGCAGACTAGAGAAAGGCAAGGATCAAGTCAAAAATTTGAAATATAAAGAAGCAGAAAACATTCAACTGGAAAAGCAAGAAGAGAAAAGAATCCAAAAATGTGAAGATAATGTAAGGAGCCTCTGGGACAGCTTCAAGCGTACCAACATCAGAATTGTGGGGGTGCCAGAAGAAGAGAGAGAGCAAGATACTGAAAACCTATTTAAAGAAATAATGACTGAAAACTTCCCACATCTGGTAAAAGAAATAGACTTACAAGTCGAGGAAGCACACAGAACCCCAAAGAAAAGGAACCCAAAGAGGACTACACCAAGACACATCATAATTAAAATGCCGAGAGCAAAAGAGAAAGAGAGAATATTAAAAGCAGCAAGAGAAAAACAGTTTATTACCTACAAGGGAGCACCCATACGACTGTCAGCTGATTTCTCAACAGGAACGATGCAGGCCAGACGGGAGTGGCAAGAAATATTCAACGTGATGAACAACAAGAACCTACAACCGAGAATAATCTATCCAGCAAAGCTATCATTCAGAATTGAAGGGCAGATAAAGACCTTCACAGAGAAGAAAAAGCTAAAGGAGTTCATCAACTCCAAACCAGTATTATATGAAATGCTGAAAGGTACTCTTTTAGAAGAGGAAGAAGAAAAAGGTAAAAGACAAAAAATTATGAACAACAAATACACATCTATCAACAAGTGAATCTAAAAATTAAGTGAATTAAAAATCTGATCAACAGAATAAACTGGTGAATATAATAGAATCAGGAGCACAGAAAGGGAGTAGACTGATAATTTTCAGGAGGACAAAAATCATAAAGCATCAAACAGACTGTGAAATTATAGCAGAAAGATTAAAGTTAGGTGAGGTAAATAAGTGATCAAAGGACTTGTATGCATGCTTATAAACATAACCAATGATCACAGACACTGGGGGGTCGGGGTATGCCTGGGAGGGAGGGGGGGCAATGGGGAGATATGTATAAAAAATTAATAAAAATTAATTTAAAAAAAAAAGAAAGAAAAAGACCTTGCCCTTAGGCATCTTAAAAGTAACAATTAGCCCTAACAGGTTTGCCTCAGTGGATAAAGCATTGGTCTGCGGACTGAAGGGTCCCAGGTTCGATTCTAGTCAATGGCAGGAGGCAGCTGATCAAGTTTCTCTCTCATCAATGTTTCTAACTCTCTATCCCTTTCCTTCTTCTCAGTAAAAACTCAATAAAAAATATATGTTTTTAAAAAGTAGCAATTAGCCTCCAGGAAAAAGCAGCTGCCCCACTCTGTTGAAAAACTCTTTCCACACCTGAGGACGATTGCCTTGGGGGAATTTCAAGTCAGAATCCTACTAGTCTGTAGACAGATGGAGGGTTTGAGTCTTTGCCTGATCCAATTACTCAGAAATAGTCTTTAACACTGTCCTGCACTAGAGATTGAGAGGTGTAGAGGGCCTACCTAAAACATAGTCACAAACCCAAACAGACAACCAAAACAGGAGAAAAACAAACCTCAGATGAAAGAACTAGGGAATTCTCCAGAAGAGATAAATGAAGCAGAGATAAGAAATGTATCTGAATCAGAGTTCAGAGTAATGATGTTAAACATGCTCAACAGTATAAAAAATATATAACTCTGAAAAAAGAACAGTCAGATAAAGAATGACATAACACAACACATTTGAAGGAATACACAGCATTAGGGGAAGCTGAGGATCGAATCAGTGAATTAGAAGACAGAGTTGAAAATATCACTCAATTACAGAACCCTTTAGAAAAAAAAATTAAGAAACAGGAGGACAGCTTCAGAGAATTGTGGGACAATGTGAAATGTAACAATATTAGAATAGTAGGTGTGCCAGAAGAGGCAGAAAGGGAGAAAGGAATGGAGGAAGGTGATTGAAGAAATAATTGTAGAAGATTTCCCTAACCTGGTAAAAGAAAAAGTCACACAAGTTCAGAAGGCCCAATGAATCCCAAACAGACCATGCCTGAATTTAAAATGCCAATAATTAAAGACAAAGAATCTTAAAGGCAGCAAGAGAAAAAATAAAACAGTTAATTACAAGGAGTTCAAATAAGGCTGACACCTGATTTCTTTGTCAGAAATGCTATAGGCCCGATGTAAATGTCATGAAGTACTCAAGGTAATGGAAAGCAAGGATCTGAGACCAAGATTATTATATCCAGCAAGGCTATCATACAAAATAGATGATCAAATGAAGAGCTTTCCAGACCAAAAAAATTACTAACAGAGTTCATCACTACCAAGTCAGCATTACAAGAAATGCTAAAAGGATTGCCGAGAAAAAGAAATACAGAGAGAAACCTAGCCATACAGAATTAAAATGGCTATAAATAAGAACCTCTCAATAATAACCCTAAATGTAAATGGATTAAATGCTCCAATCAAAAGGTATAGGGTAGCTGAATGGATACAAAAACAAGACCCAACTATATGCTATCTATTAGAGACTTACCTCAAAACAAAAACATGCAGAGGATGAAAGTGAATGGGTGGAAAAAATCTTTCCATGAAAATGGAAAAGAAAAAACTGGAGTAGCAATACTCATATCCGACAAAATAGACCTTAAAAGCATCATGCTAAGTGAAATAAGCCAGTCGGAGACAGATAAATATCATATCATCTCACTCATTTGTGGAATACAATGAACCATATAAAATGATGAACAAAAATAGAGCCAGAGGGGGGGGGATATCCTAAATATAATAGAAGTAATCCTGTTATTTGCAGATTTTTTATATTTCCTACAACTTTTGTAATATCATACTATCTTAGTATAATTCTGGTAATATCATTATATTTAAAATCCATTTATGCTTGAAATAATGTTTATTGCATGTAACATTATAATTAAAATAATTTTACTGGAAATTTAACAAAGAACTCCATCAACAGACTGGAAGAAAAGGCATGTTAATATAGCAACAGGTTTAATGACTATTATAATTACATAAAATTATTTTTAAGTAAATGGAGATATATACCATATTCATGGATTGGAAAATGTCAATACTGTGAAGTTGTCAGTTTTTCCCAAATGAGTTAAAGTCTCAATGTAGCCAAGACTGGTTTGGCTCAGTGGATAGATTGTCGGCTTGCGGACTGAAAGGTCCCAGGTTCGATTTCGGTTGGGGGCATGTACCTTGCTTGCGGGCACATCTCCACTGTGGGGCATGCAGGAGGCGGCTGATCAATGTCTCTTTCTCATCGATGTTTCTGACTTTCTCTCTCCCTTCCTCTCTGTAAAAAATCAATAAAATATATTTTTAAAAAAATTCAATGGGAGAAATATCCTCTAAAGACTCAATGTAATTACAATAAAAAGCCCAGGAGGGAGAGAAACCAAGATGGCCACATAGGTGAACACCTAAGCTGCTGCCTCGCACAACAATTTCAAAATTACAACTAAAAACAGAACGGACACCATTCAGAACCACAGGAAAGCTGGCTGAGTGAAAATTTTACAAATAGAAGTAAAGAGAGGGACCCACGAACACTCAGAGAAGCTGTAAAAAGCTGAGGTATGGAGACATGATCGTGGAGAGGACAGGCGGCTGAGTGCCTGCCTGGCTTCCTCTAGCGGGAGGGAGATGGAAAATCCCGACAGCACTGAACCCCATTTCTGATTGTACTGAACTCCAGTTCCAGGTGAGACTCATATGGGGGAGTCTGGACTGTTGTGAAAAGGAAGGAGTGCAGGGAAACTTAGGTGAGCCACGAAAGACAGAGGTCTGGGGACGCATGAAAGTGCGCACATAAAATGCTGACTGCAGATTGTGCCGCTGGCTTTCTCAAGTGGGAGGAAAACAGAGCCTCCCAACAGCACTGAAATCCCGGTCCATATTCAACTGAACCCCAGTTTTGGGCAAGACCCTGGGGACCAAGACTCATATGGGTCCCTAGAGCACACAAAAACTCAAGGGAACCAGAAAGGCAGAGGTCTGGAGGCAAGCGCGCATGCGCAGACACAGCTGATCCTCACAACCAATTGGCTTGGAGGTCAATTTCCCCCGTGATACCAATAATAATCAAGAATTAACTACAGCAAGAATGTACACACAGTTCACAAAGGGGTGCACAAGAGTGTCCATCTCAGGTAACTGGGAAGGCAGAGCTACCTCACCACATAGGACACCTAGCATACAAAGCTACTCTACCAACTCAGGAAAGCAGTGAAATATGAGGAGACAAAAGAACAGATCATAAGCAAATGGAGGAAAACAAACGATTGGATATAGAGGTCAAAACCTTCATTATGTTTTGAGAACCAAGAGGAGATGAAAAAGGACCAACTAGAAATTAAACATATACTGACTGAAATAAAAAATATTATACAAAAACCTAACAGCAGACTAGAGGAATGCAAGAATCAAGTCAAAGATTTGAAATACAAAGAAGCAAAAAACACTCCACTGGGGAAGCAAAAAGAAAAAAGAATCCAAAAATGTGAAGGTACTGTAAGGAGCCTCTGGGACAACTTCAAGCGTACCAACCTCAGAATTATGGGGGTGCCAGAAGAAGAGAGAGCAAGATACTAAAAACCTATTGAGGAAATAATGACAGAAAACTTCCCCACCTGGTGAAAGAAATAGACTTACAAGTCCAGGAACCGCACAGAACCCCAAACAAAAGGAATCCAAAGAGGACCACAGCAAGACACATCATAATTAAAATACCAAGAACAAAAGACAGAGAATATTAAAAGCAGCAAGAGAAAAACAATTAATTACCTACAAAGGAATACCCATACGATTGTCAGCTGATTTCTCAACAGAAACGATGCAGGCCAGATGGGAGTGGCAAGAAATATTCAAAGTAATGAATAGCAAGAACCTACAACCAATATTACTCTACCCAGCAAAGCTATCATTCAGAATTGAAGGACAGATAAAGAGCTTCACAGATAAGAAAAAACTAAAGGAGTTCATCAACACCAAACCAGTATTATATGAAATGCTGAAAGGTATTCTTTAAGAAGAGGAAGAAGAAGAAAATGATAAAAGTAAAAATTATGAACAAATACATATCTATCAACAAGAGAATCTAAAAATCAAGTGAACTGAAAATCTGATGATCAGAATAAATTGGTGAATATAATAGAATCAGGGGCATAGAATGGGAGTGGACTGATAATTCTCAAGAGGAAAGAGGTAATGGGGGTGCAGGGAAAGACTGGACAAAAATCATATACCTATGGATGAGGACAATGTGGGGGAGGTAAGGGCAGAGGGTGGGGTGGGAGCCAGGTGGAGGGGAGCTATGAGGAGAAAAAAGTGCAAAAATTGTAATTGTACAATAAAGATTTATTTTTAAAAAGCCCAGGAGAATCCTGGCCAGCCATTTCAGTGGTTAGAGTCAGCCTGCACATGGGAGGATTGAGGTCCGAACTCCACCCCTCCACTTTCTGGTGCTTGTGGGAGGCAACCAATACATGTCACATGAATGTTTTCTCTCTCTCTCTCTCTCTCTCTCCCTCCCTCCTTCCCTCCCTCCTCCCTCCCTTTCACTCTGTCTAAAAGCAATGGAAAAAATATCCTCACTCCTTAGGTGAGCTTAAAAAAATAATACCAGTAGGATGTTTAATTCACAAACGGATTTTATATATATATAATTATTTCAGAGTGGAAGGGAGAGATAGAAACATCAATGACAAGAGAGAATCATTGATCAGCTGCCTCTTGCACTGGGGTTTGAACCTGCCACCCAGGCATGTGCCCTTGACCGGAATCAAACCTGGAACCCTTCAGTCTGTAGGCTGTCACTCTATCCACTGAGAAAAACAATTAGAGTGACAGTTTGACTTTAAAACACAGTAAGATTATAAAAAGAAAAAATGATAACTTGAAAAAAGAAGAAAGTTGGGTGAAACTACCTGATTTTAAAGCATAGGCTAAAGAAAAGAACAGTACAGGTCCAGGAAAGCGAAAAGAGTGCAGGTTTTCTTTTCCAGACTTTTGATAAAGATATAAGCTAACAAAGAAGAAATACTCTTTCCAATTAATGGAAACAAATGGGTATCTACAAGAAAAAAAAAAAGTGAGCCAAGGTGGGGCTAATGTTGGCTAACTCAAAAGTCAGGTAAAAGGTAGCCTTGGGGTCAGATTTAGGGGTTTTAGCCCAGGACAACTGCCACTGCCCTTTGCTCCTCTTGTTGTAAGTCTCATCAGATCCCTTAGAGTTTAGGAGATGCTGTGGGGGGTGGGGGGAGAATGAGAGAGAGAAGGAACAGGTTTTGGCCTGCTCTGGGGAGGGAGAACACACCAACTCTTAGTTTC
Organism: Lasiurus cinereus; assembly: GCA_011751065.1. NCBI lineage: Eukaryota > Metazoa > Chordata > Mammalia > Chiroptera > Vespertilionidae > Lasiurus > Lasiurus cinereus. The sequence continues at coordinate 1,611,537 of JAAGEH010000366.1, forward strand.
TTAAAAGCTCCATTGTATAAATTGTTCAATTTATGGCATATAAAACTATTGTAGCTATCAGGCCTTCCAATTCTCATTGTATACATCTTTTTCTTCTTTATTTTGCATTTTTATTTTATTGACTCCAAAGTCAGTAATGTGTATTTTTATTAAATGAAATCATACAATATGTGGTACTTTGTGACTGGCTTTCACATACCTATCATCTGTTTTCAAGGTTCAGCCATGTTATAGCACGTATCTTGGCTTTACTTTTTATTGTCAAAGTAGAAGCTGGTGCACAAATTCATGCATGGATGGAGTTTGGCCAACTGGCCCTGATCGGCCCTATTTGGAGTAGGCCGGCTAAGAGGTTGACTGGCCAGCCCCACCCTTGATTGGGGGGGGGGCAGCTGCGGGAAGGGGCCACAGGCAGTTGGCCTGCTGGCCCTGCCCTCTGCTCAAATTCCCAATCAAACTCCCAGTGGAGTGGACAATTTGCACATTAGCTTTTTATTATATAGGATAATTTTCCATTGTATGGATAATACATTTTAATTTATCCATCAGTAATGGACATTTGAATTATTTCTACTTTTTGCCTATTAGGAATAATATTGCTATGAAAATTTTGTGAAAATCTTTGTGTGGGCATATATTTTCATTGCTCCGTTATATGATAACTCTCTTTAACTTTTGAGTAATTTTCGGACTGTTTTTACAAGCAGATAACACCATTTTACATTCTCTCCATCATCTTAGGAAGATTCCAGTTTTTCCACATCTTGTCAGTACCTGTCTATTCATTCTAGTCATCCTAGTAGAATGTGGTGGTTTTTATTCGTATTTCTTCTTTGATGACTAATGAAGAACATCTTTTGGTTTCTTACTGGGCATTTGTTATATACATTATTTTTTTTAGTGTTAATATATCTGTTTCTCCTTAGATGATGGAAACAAAATCAAAGAAAATGTCCATATCAGAAAACAGGAAAAGAAATGCTATTAGAGAAGAAAATGAAAGGAAATTATATGGATCATTGAATACACTTTTGGAAAAAATAGAGGGAATACCAGGAAAAAAGGAAAAGATTTCAGAGCCACAGGTATCAACAGAGTGCAAGATAGAAGCATCACTAACCAAAAAGGACATGAATTTACCTGCTTCTGTGTCCATCAGAGATGATACATTTCAAAAGCAACTGGAAGATAAAAAATCTGAAGACTCCACTCAAGCAGTTGTGCTTTCTGCAGATCCAGGCACATGGCCCCGAATTTTAAATATTAAACAACGGGATATTCTTGTTGAAAATGATCCCCCTCAAGTAAGAAATTTTAACTTTCCAAAAGACAATACAGGGAGGAAGTTTTCAGAAACTTATTATACACGAATTCTTCCAAATGGTGAAAAAACCTCTAGATCCTGGTTGCTTTATTCAACCTCAAAAGATTCTGTGTTTTGTCTATATTGCAAACTCTTTGGAGAAGGAAAAAATCAACTGAAGAATGAGAATGGGTGCAAAGATTGGCAGCATTTATCACACATTCTTAGCAAACACGAAGAAAGTGAAATGCACATCAACAATAGTGTTAAGTATTCAAAATCAAAATCTGATGTGAAAAAAAACAAAATTTTTGAAACTGTAGAACACAAAATACATGAGAATGAGACCAAAGAGAGTGTGCTGTTGCTGTACACATGATATACATAATAGGATCTTATGTCCACTCACAGTAGATCTGTACCTCACAGTCAATACCATTGTGTTCTAAGGCTTCTACAGAGAGTAACTCAACAGTCCATTTACAGTAAGCATAAAAGCAAAGAAATAGTAAAGAATGTTTTCCAAATTCTAAAGGTATTTTGATTCAATAGGAATTAATGCAAATTTCTATAAACTAAGTTGTTAATTTTTTCAGTCAATTCACACGTTTTTAAGATTTCATTTGATAGGTTTGGTTAATTTTCTATTCTGAATAGAAAACACAGAAAGAGGTAGAAAAAGGCTTAAATTTATCAATACAGGTTTAAACAAGATACTTATGTGAACAAGTTTTATCATCATTATTATTAAAGTAAAACATTCAGCAGCAGTCTAAGAATAGAATGGGATATGAAACAACTGATTTTTGCTGTAAAACCAAATACTTGTGATTTATTTCTTTGGGGTAAAACATGCTTTTATTTTAGGAAAATAGCATCATTTGTTAAATAAATGTTTGAGATAGTTTATTTGCATTTTATTGGTTTTGTTTTAATTTGTAAATGTTTTACCTTTTATTGTTTTGTGAGAACTGTAAGCACAAAGTACCTATTTTTATCTTGGTATACATATAAGAAATATGAAAATAAAAATATATTAAGTTAACCTTTAAGTATTGTATTTTTTTTTTTAATTGAAAGTGACTTTCTGCTTGAACTCTGAAAAATACTCATGAAAAGTAAGGATCTCATTTTCTCAGATGCTCAATCAATATTCCCATCACTGTATATTTAGTAATTTTCTATTGTTTCTAGTTTCTGATAACAATTTTTACCAGATATTAAATTCCTTTTTAAAATAATATATTTTTATTGATTTCAAAGAAGGAAGAGGGAGAAATACAAACATCATGAATGAGAATCATTGATTGGCTGCCTCCTGCACACCCCACATTGGGGATAGAGCCCATAATCCATGCATATACCCTGACCAGGAATTGAACTGTGACCTCCTGGTTCAGTGGTCAGCAAACTCATTAGTCAACAAGAACCAAATATCAACAGTATAACGATTGAAATTTCTTTGGAGAGCCAAATTTTTAGACTTAAACTTCTAATGCCACTTCTTCAAAATAGACTCACCGAGGAATCCAAGATGGCGGCATAGGTAAACACCTACACTGCTGCCTCGCACAACAATTTCAAAACTACAACTAAAAGACAGAACGGACATCATCCAGAACCACAGGAAAGCTGGCGGAGTGTAAGTTCTACAGCTAGAAGGAAAGAGAGGGGCTCACGGAGACCCAGAGGAGCTGCAAAAAGCCGAGGTACTGAGACGCGCGTGCTGAGAGAGCGGGTGCCGGAGTACCTGGCTGGCTTTCTCTGGCGGGAGGGAAACGGAGACTCCCAACGCCATTGAACCCCTTATCCTACGACACTAAACCCCAGATCCAGCGAAACTCATACAGGGGGAGTTTGGACTGTGAAAAGGGAGAGGTGCACGGAAATATAGGGGAGTCGCAGAAGATCAGGTCTGGTCTCGCATGCGGACGGTGCTGCGCGCAGGACAGATTGCTGATTGTGCCGCTGGCTTTCGCAAGTGGGCGGGAGACAGACCCTCCAACTGTGCCACTTCTGACTCCACTAAGCCCCTGTTTCAGGCGAAACCCTGGGGACCTAGACTCTTCTGGTCCTAGTGCTCAGGGGAGCTGGAAAGGCAGCGGTTAGAGGCACTGCGGGTGCGCGCGCGCACAAGGACCGCTCCAGCGATTACCCAGTCACGTGAGACTCAGGGGCCATGGAGGGCAGGGCCAACTGGAAGGCAAGGCGGTCCCTTAAGCCCTGAGACTCCACCCCTCCCAAGCTCAACAGAGGCTTCTTCGGTTTTGCATCTGGTATCATAAGGCTGAATCCAACACAGAAGTTTCCCCGGCATAGTGAAAATGCCGAAACAAAGGAAGGGATCACAAACAAAAGAAATGGAGAAAAAAAAACGACTGGATATAGATTTCAAAACCACGCTTGTAAGGTTTTTCAAGAATATGCTAGAAAAATTTGATAAATTTAGTGAGACCCAAGAGGAGATGAAAAAGGACCTACTAGCGATACAAAAGAGCCAACTAGCGATGGAAAAGGTCCTACTAAAGATGATAAAGGACCAAATAGAAATTAAACATACACTGACTGAAATAAAAAATATTATACAGAGTCCTAACAGCAGACTAGAGAAAGGCAAGAATCAAGTCAAAAATTTGAAATATAAAGAAGCAGACAACATTCAACTGGAAAAGCAAGAAGAGAAAAGAATCCAAAAATGTGAAGATAATGTAAGGAGACTCTGGGACAGCTTTCAACGTACCAACATCAGAATTGTGGGGGTGCCAGAAGAAGAGAGAGAGCAAGATACTGAAAACCTGTTTAAAGGAATAATGACTGAAAACTTCCCACATCTCATAAAAGAAATAGACTTACAAGTCGAGGAAGCACACAGAACCCCAAAGAAAAGGAATCCAAAAGAGGACTACACCAAGACACATCATAATTAAAATGCCAAGAGCAAAAGAGAAAGAGAGAATATTAAAAGCAGCAAGAGAAAAACAGTTTATTACCTACAAGGGAGCACCCATTCGACTGTCAGCTGATTTCTCAACAGAAACGATGCAGGCCAGACGGGAGTGGCAAGAAATATTCAACGTGATGAATTGCAAGAACCTACAACCAAGAATAATCTATCCAGCAAAGCTGTCATTCAGAATTGAAGGGCAGATAAAGAGCTTCACAGATAAGAAAAAGCTAAAGGAGTTCATCAACTCCAAACCAGTATTATATGAAATGTTGAAAGGTACTCTTTTAGAAGAGGAAGAAGAAAAAGGTAAAAGCCAAAAAATTATGAACAACAAATACATATCTATCAACAAGTGAATCTAAAAATTAAGTGAATTAAAAATTTGATCAACAGAATAAACTGGTGAATATAATAGAATCAGGAGCACAGAAAGGGAGTGGACTGATAATTCTCAGGGGGAAAGGGGTGAGGGGTGTACAGGGAGAGACTGGACAAAAATCATAGACCTATGGATGAGATCAATGGGAGGGAGCTAAGAGCAGAGGGAGGGGTGGGAGCTGGGTGGAGGGGTGCTATGGAGGGGAAAAAAAGAGAAACAAATGTAATAATCTGAATAATAAAGATTTAATTTAAAAAAATAAAAAATAAAAAATAAATAGACTCACCTAGGCCATGGTATTTTGTAGAAGAGCCACAGTCGAGGGGCCAAAGAGCTCATGAACCGCAGTTGCTGATCAGTCCTGGTTAATAGGTTGACACTGAACCATGCCAACTGGACTAAATTCTTATGTATACTTCAGCTTCTCTTAAGGCTTTTCCTAGAAAACAAAATGGCATATGAGCAGAACAAGGTACATTCTTGTTGGTGGGGCTGACGCTAAAGAGTACTTGACTGGAAGTGAGGCCTGTGTTAGATCCCCCAGGGAAATCATTCTCATTAATTTATAACCCTTTGTTTTTTTGTTTTTGTTTTTATGCAGTGATTATTTTAGTCTTTTATTTTTTATTTTTATTTTTTTAAATATAGTTTATTGATTTTTTACAGAGAGGAAGGGAGAAGGATAGAGAGTTAGAAACATCGTGGAGAGAGAGACATGATCAGCCGCCTCCTGCACACCTCCTACTGGGGATGTGTCTGCAACCAGGATACATGCCCTTGACCGGAATCGAACCTGGGATCCCTCAGTTCGCAGGTCGACACTCTATCCACTGAATCAAACCGGTTTCGAACATTTTAGTCTTTTAGACTTGGACCTGAATGAGCTTTTGGGATGTTTCAAAAAATCTGGTTTACTTTGAGAGGCTTATGAGGATATTCTATAAAATATAGCAGGTAGTTCTGAAGTTCCTTTGCAAAAGGTTAATGGGTTCATTATTTCATTAAAGCTTAGAGTTTATTGAATGACACTTTTGTTACATGATTATATTATACTAGGGGTCCAGTGCACACATTTGTGCATCTTAAAAGGAACTGTGGGCCACAAGGCTGCGGTGGGCACATGGGCAGTTCTTGGCACATCCTTCACACCCCTGCCTGGCCCTTCCCGCATGACCCTGCTCCCCTGTCTGCCAGCAGTCCCTCTCCCAGTGGTACTGTTCACATATGCTGATGGTGTGGATAGATTGAGGCCAGCGCCAGCAACGGGTGCAAGCGGGGCTGGTGCCATCAGCAGGTGTGTGCAGTGGCTGCTGCCCTGATCACCCCTTAGGAGCAGGGGGAGATGGAGAAACCTTCAGGGGAAATCAGGGCCAGCAGCTACCACTTGCATCCTCTGATGATGCTGAGTAATTGGGAACTGTGCAGGACACTGTCAGTGGGTATGAATGGTGACTCCACCACCAGCTGTAGATGCAAACAGCACTGACACCAGTAGCAGGTGCGAGGTGGGACTGTGGTGTGCTGGAGCAAAGACTTCAGTAACCACCAGAGGCTCACTCCAATGACAATGACCAGCATCTTGCCATAATCTGGTGCTCTTGCTTACCTGCTCCACCATCCCACCATGGCCAATGCCCGCCATGTTCCATGCTCTGCCCGCCTGCTGCCAATATATGTCATTTTCTGTATGCAGCCCCTCGTGGTCAGCAGACATCACAGTGACTGGTTGTTCAGTTGTTCCACAGTTCAATCTATTTGCATATTAGCCTTTTATTATATAAGATAGACTGTTGCCGAAACCGGTTTGGCTTAGTGCATAGAGCATCGGCCTGTAGACTGAAAGGTCCCAGGTTCGATTCTGGTCAAGGGCATGTACCTTGGTTGCAGGCACATCCCCAGTAGGTGGCGTGCAGGGGCAGCTGATCGATGTCTCTCATCGATGTTTCTGACTCTATCCTTCTCCTTTACTCTCTGTAAAAAAATCAATAAAATATATATTTTAAAAAATTCAAAATTTAGGTGTTCAGTTTATCTGTGTTCACTGTGAATTTCTTTCAACTGTTGGTATGTCTGAAGTTTTTGATAATGAATTGTTGAGGGGAAAACCCACCTGTAAATTCAGGACATGATAATAGTAAATATTTCATGGCAGGGGAATAACTTAGGTGTTGTTTTCTTCTATCCATTGCATAGATGTACCATAGTTTTCTGATACAGTCAGATAGGCACCTAGGGTGTTTCCAAATCTTGGCTATTATAAATTGTGCTTCTATGAACATAGGGATGCATATATTCTTTCTGATTGGTGTGTCTAGTTTCTTAGAATATATTCCTAGGAGTGGGATTACTGGGTCAAGTGGGAGTTCCATTTTTAGTTTTTTGATGAAACTCCATATTTTCTCCACAGTGGCTGCATCCGTCTTCATTCCCACCAGCAGTACACAAGGGTTCGTTTTTCTCCACAGCCTTGCCAACACCTGTCATTTGTTGATTTATTGATGATAGCCATTCTGACAGGTTTGAGATAGTACTGCATTGTGGATTTGATTTGCATCTCTTGGATAATTAGTGACTTTGAACATGTTTTCATGTGTCTCTTGACCTTCCTTCTGTCTTCTTTCAAAAAGATTTTATTTAGGCCCATTGCCCATTTTTTTTATTGGATCATTTATCTTCCATTTATTAAGTTGTATAAGTTGCCTATAGATTTGGAGATTAAACCTTTATCAGTGATAACATTTGCAAATATGTTCTCCCACACAGTGGGCTTTCTTGTTGTTTTGTTGATGGTTTCTTTTGCTGTGCAAAAGCTTTTTATTTTGATGTAGTCCCATTTGTTTATTTTTCTGTAGTTTCCATTGCCCTAGGAGCAGTATCAGAGAAGAAGTTCCTTTGGCATATATCTATGATTTGGCTGCCTGTGGATTCCTCTGGTGTTTTTATGGTTTCCCTTCTTCTGTTTTTAAGTCCTGTATCCATTTTGAGTTTATTTTTCTGTATGGTATAAGTTGGTGATTTATTTTCATTTTTTTGCCTGTATCTGTCCAATTTTCCCAATACCATTCTCTATTGTATGTTCATGCCTCTTTTTCAAATATTAACTGAGCATAGTGGTTTGGGTCGATACCTGGATTCTCTATTCTATTCCATTGGTCTATATGTCTGTTCTTGAGCCAATACCAGGCTGTTTTGAGAACAGTGGCTTTGTAATACAGCTTGAAATCTGGTATTGAGATCCCACCTACTTTATTCTTCTTTCTCAGGATTGCTGTGGCTATTCAGGGTCTTTTTTATTCCAGGTAAATCTTTGGAGAATTCTTTCAAGATCTGTGAAATATGCCGTTGGTATTTTAATGAGTAGTGCATTGAATCTATAGATTGCTTTGGGCAGTATGGACATTTTAATGATATTGATTCTTCCAATCCATGAACATGGTATGTTGTTCTATCTGTTTATATCTTCCTCTATCTCTTTTTTTTAGTGTCTTGTAGTTTTCCGCATAAAGGTCTTTTACCTCCTTAGTAAAGTTTATTCCTAGGTATCTTAATTTTTTTGGTGCGATGGTAAATGTGATTGCTTTTTTAGCCTCTCTTTCTGTAAGTTCCATATTGGTATATAGAAATGGCATCGATTTCTTGGTGTTAATTTTGTATCCTGCTATGTTGCCAAATTCATTTAATAAGTCCATTAGCTTTTTATGGAGTCTTTTGGGTTTTTTATATACAATATCATGTCATCTGCAAATAAGGACAGCTTTACTTATTCCTTTCCAATTTGGATTTCTTTTCTTTCTTCTTCTTATCTAATTGCAATGGCTAATAATTTCAGTACTATGTCAAACAGGAGTGGTGAGTCTGGGCATCCCTGTCTTGTTCCTGTTCTTAGGGGAAATGGTTTTAGTTTTTGCCCTGGTTTGAGTATGATGTTAGCTGTGGGTTTATCATATATGGCTCTTATGATGTTGAGGTATGATTCTTCTATTCCAACCTTGCTGAGAGTTTTTATCAAGAAAGGGTGTTGAATTTTGTCAAATGCTTTTTCTGCATCAATTGATATGACTATGTGATTTTTATCTCTCAATTTGTTTATGTGATGTATCACATTTATTGATTTGCAGATATTGTACCATCCTTGCATTCCTAGGATAAATCCTACTGGGTCATGGTGTATTATCTTTCTTATGTACTGCTGGACCCAATTTGCTGGAATTTTATTGAGGATTTTGGCATCTATGTTCATGAGGGATATGGGCCTGTAATTCTCTTTCATTGTGTTGTCTTTATGTGATTGTGGTATTAGGGTGATGTTGGCTTCATAGAAGGAGCTTAGAAGTGTTACTTCTTGAAATTTTTTGAATAGTCTTTTTAGGAGGATAGGTTTTAATTCTTCCTTGAATGTTTGGTAAAACTCTCCTATGTAGCTATCTGGCCGCAGTCTTTTGTTTGTTGGAAGCTTTTTGATGACTGCTTCAATTTCTTCCATAGTTATTGGACTATTGAGATGTTTATCTTCCTGATTGAGTTTTGGAAGATAATATTTTTCTAGGAATATGTCCATTTCCTACAGGTTGTCCAGTTTTTTGGAATAGTGTTTTTTATAGTATTTTTTAACAATACTTTGTATTTCAGTGGGGTCTACTGTTATTTCACCTCTTTCATTTCTGATTTTGTTTATTTGGGTCCTCTTTCTTTGCTTTTTTGTGAGCCTGGCTAGAGGTTCCTCAATCTTGTTTATCCTTTCAATTAACCAGAGTTTGGTTTTGTTGATCTTTTGTATTGTTTCTTTAGTCTATATGTCATTTATTTCCACTCTTATCTTTATTATTTCCTTCATTCTGCTTACACTGGGCTTTTCTTGTTGCTCTCTTTCTAACTCTTTGAGTTGTAGGGTTAGATAATTTATTACCATTGTTTCTTGTTTTTTGCAATAGTCTTGTAGAGCTATGAACTTCCGTCTCAAGACTGCTTTCATCGTGGCCTATAAATTTTGGATTGTTGTGTTTTCATTTTCATTTGTTGCCAGGGTGTTTTTTATTTCTTCTTAATCTCTCTAGTTACCCAGTCATTATTTAATAGCATGCTGTTTAGTCTCAATATGTTTGATTCCTTTAGATTATTTTTATCATAGTTGATTTCCAGTTTTATACCACTGTGATCTGAGAATATGCTTGATATGATTTCTATCTTCTTGAATTTAAAGAGACTTTTCCTATGACTCAACATATGGTCTATCTTTGAAAATGACCCATATTTACTTGACAACAATTTATATTCTGTGGCTTTAGGGTGAAATGTTTGAAAATGTCAATTAATTCCACCTGATCTAGTGAGTCATTTAGGATTGATGTTTCTTTACTGAATTTTTGTTTAGAGGATTTGTCCAATGGTGATAGTGGGGTATTAAAGTCTGCTACTATGATTGTATTGCTGTCAATCTCTCCCTTGATATCCCCCAGGAGATTTTTTATGTATTTGGGTGCTCCTGTATTGGGTACGTATATGTTTATGCACCCAATATAGGAGTTATTTCTTCTTGTTCATTGTTCCCTTTAGAATTATAAAGTGACCTTCCTCATATTTTGTAATGACCTTCACTTTGAGATCTAATTTTTAGATATAAGTATTGCTATCCCAGCTTTTTATTCATTTCCATTTGCCTAAAAAACCTTTTCCATCCCTTCACCTTCAGTCTGTATGTGTCTTTTTTTCTGAAGTGGGTTTCTTGTAGACAGCAGATATATGGGTCGTGTTTTCTTATCCAATTGATTACCCTATGTCTCTTGATTGGGGCATTTAATCCATTTACATTTAAATTTATCATTGATAGGTACTTATTTCTTGCCATTTTTATTCCTGTGTTTCTTCTTTGCTTCCCATTTCTTTTTTTTACAGCAGACTCTTTAGCATTTCTTGCATTGCTGGTTCGGTGGTAATAAATTCCCTTATTCCTTTTTTGTCTGTGAAGTTCCTGATTTCACCTTCAGTTTTGATTGAAAGCTTTGCTGGGCACAATATTCTTGGATTCATACACTTCCTTTGCATGACTTTGTAAATTTCATTCCACTCCCTTCTGGCCTGATGTGTTTCTGTTGAGAAGTTAGTCACTAGTCTGATGGGGGTTCCTTTGTAGGTTAACTTTCTGTCTCTCTCTGGCCTCTTTTAAGATTCTTACTTTGTCATTGGTGTTTGCCCATTTAATTTTTTTTTTACTTTATTTTTTTTATTTTACACATTTTTTTTAATTTTTATTAATTTTTTATACATATCTCCCCATTGCCCCCCCTCCCTCCCAGGCGTACCCCGACCCCCCAGTGTCTGTGATCATTGGTTATGTTTATAAGCATGCATACAAGTCCTTTGATTGGTCACTTATTTACCTCACCTAACTTTAATCTTTCTGCTATAATTTCACAGTCTGTTTGATGCTTTATGATTTTTGTCCTCCTGAGAATTATCAGTCTACTCCCTTTCTGTGCTCCTGATTCTATTATATTCACCAGTTTATTCTGTTGATCAGCTTTTTAATTCACTTAATTTTTAGATTCACTTGTTGACAGATGTGTATTTGTTGTTCATAATTTTTTGTCTTTTACCTTTTTCTTCTTCCTCTTCTAAAAGGGTACCTTTCAGCATTTCATATAATACTGGTTTGGAGTTGATGAACTCCTTTAGCTTTTTCTTCTCTGTGAAGGTCTTTATCTGCCCTTCAATTCTGAACGATAGCTTTGCTGGATAGATTATTCTTGGTTGTAGGTTCTTGTTGTTCATCACGTTGAATATTTCTTGCCACTCCCGTCTGGCCTGCATCGTTTCTGTTGAGAAATCAGCTGACAGTCGTATGGGTGCTCCCTTGTAGGTAATAAACTGTTTTTCTCTTGCTGCTTTTAATATTCTCTCTTTCTCTTTTGCTCTTGGCATTTTAATTATGATGTGTCTTGGTGTAGTCCTCTTTGGGTTCCTTTTCTTTGGGGTTCTGTGTGCTTCCTCGACTTGTAAGTCTATTGCTTTTACCAGATGTGGGAAGTTTTCAGTCATTATTTCTTTAAACAGGTTTTCAGTATCTTGCTCTCTCTCTTCTTCTGGCACCCCCACAATTCTGATGTTGGTACGCTTGAAGCTGTCCCAGAGGCTCCTTACATTATCTTCACATTTTTGGATTCTTTTCTCTTCTTGCTTTTCCAGTTGAATGTTTTCTTCTTCTTTATATTTCAAATTTTTGACTTGATCCTTGCCTTTCTCTAGTCTGCTGTTAGTAGTACTCTGCATAATAGTATTCATTTCAGTCAGTGTATTTATTATCTTCTCTTGGGTCTCACTAAATTTATCCATCTTTTCTAGCATATTCTTGCAAAACCTTATAAGCGTGGTTTTGAACTCTATATCCAGTCGTTTTTTTTCCTCCATTTCTTTTGCTTGTAATCCCTTCCCTTGTCTCGGCATTTTCACTGTGCCGGAGAAACTTCTGTGCTGGATTCAGCCGCAGAAGCCTCTGTTGAGCTTGGGAGGGGTGGAGTCTCAGGGCTTAAGGGACCGCCTTGCCTTCCAGTCGGCCCCGCCCTCCACGGCCCCTGAGTCTCCCGTGACTGGGTAATGGCTGGAGCGGTCTTTGTGCTCGCGCACCCGCAGCGCCTCCAACCGCTGCCTTTCCGGCTCCCCTGCGAACCAGGACCACACGAGTCTAGGTCCCCAGGGTTTCGCCCAAAACAGGGGCCCAGTGGACTCAGAAGTGGAGCAGTTGGGAGGGTCTGTCTCCCGCCCACTCGCGAAAGCCAGCGGCACAATCAGCAATCCGTCCTCCGCGTGGTGCCGTGCGCGACCAGACCTCCGATCCTTTGCAGCTCCCCTAAATTTCCGTGCACTTCTCCCTTTTCACAGTCCAAACTCCCCCCGTATGAGTTTCGGCTGGATCTGGGGTTTAGTGTCGTAAGAGAAGGGGTTCAATGCCGTTGGGAGTCTCCGTTTCCCTCCCGCCAGAGAAAGCCAGCCAGGTACTCCGGCACCGCTCTCTCAGCGCGCATCTCCGTACCTCAGCTTTTTGCAGCTCCTCTGGGTCTCTGTGAGCCCCTGTCTTTCCCTCTAGTTGTAGTACTTCCACTCAGCCAGCTTTCCTGTGATTCTGGATGATGTCCGTTCTGTCTTTTAGTTGTAGTTTTGAAATTGTTGTGCGAGGCAGCAGTATAGGTGTTTACCTATGCCGCCATCTTGGATTCCTACTTTCCCATTTAATTTTAATGTGCTTTGGCATCAGTCTTTTGGGGTTCATTTTTCTTGGAACCCAGTGAGCTTCTTGGATGTGTGTAGGTTTTTTCTTCCATATATCAGTGAAGTTTTCTGTCATTATTTCTTCAAACAGGTTTTCTATTCCTTGCTCAGTTTCCTTTCCTTCTGAAATCCTTATTATGCAATGTTGTTTTATTTCATGTTGTGCCAAAGTTCACTTAGGCTCTCCTCCTGCTTTTGAATTTGTTTTCTAGAAGCTGCTGTATTTGGGTATTTTTTCCTACGTTGTCTTCTAGCTCACTGATGCAGTCTTCTGCTTCTTCTAACCTATTCTTTTTTATTTTTATTTTTTTTTTGTTCTCAACCTTCCTTTATTAACAATCCTCCAGAAAAGCACCAACTTCTGGAGGTTGTCAATTAAAACATGCATATGACATTTCAGGAAGAACTGCTTTCTAAACTCAAGCTGAAATTTCAATGCTCTTTAGCAATGCTAGTTTCTTTTTCTTTATTTTCAATTAAATCTTTCTTATTCCGATTATTACATTTGTTTCTCTTTTTACCCCTCCATAGCACCCCTCCACCCAGTTCCCACCCTTCCCTCTGTCCTTACCTCCCTCCCATTGATCTCATACATAGGTGTATGATTTTTGTCCAGTCTCTCCCTGTATACCGCTCACCCCTTCCTCCCGAGAATTATCAGTCCACTCCCTTTCTGTGCTCCTGATTCTATAATATTCACCAATTTATTCTGTTGATCAAATTTTTAATTCACTTAATTTTTAGATTCACTTGTTGATAGATATGTATTTGTTGTTCATAAATTTTTGGCTTTCACCTTTATCTTCTTCCTCTTCTAAAACAGTATCTTTCAGCATTTCATATAATACTGGTTTGGAATTGATGAACTCCTTTAGGTTTTTCTTCTCTGTGAAGCTCTTTATCTGTCCTTCAATTCTGAATGATAGCTTTGCTGGATAGATTATTCTTAGTTGTAGGTTCTTGCTATTCATCACGTTGAATATTTCTTGCCACTCCCATCTGGCCTGCATCGTTTCTGTTGAGAAACCAGCTGACAGTCGTATGGGTGCTCCCATGTAGGTAATGAACTGTTTTTCTCTTGCTGCTTTTAATATTCTCTCTTTCTCTTTTGCTCTTGGTATTTGAATGATAATGTGTCTTGGTGTGGTCCTCTTTGGATTCCTTTTATATGGGGTTCTGTGTGCTTCCTGGACTTGTAAGTCTATTTCCTTTACCAGATGTGGGAAGTTTTCAGTCATTATTTCTTTAAATAGGTGTTTCAGTATCTTGCGCTCTCTCTTCTTCTGGCACCCCCACAATTCTGATGTTGGTACGCTTGAAACTGTCCCAGAGGCTCCTTACATTATCTTCACATTTTTGGATTCTTTTCTCTTCTTGCTTTTCCAGTTGAGTGTTTTCTGCTTCTTTATATTTCAAATTTTTGACTTGATTCTTGCCTTCCTCTAGTCTACTGTTAGGACTCTGTATAATATTTTTTATTTCAGTCAGTGTCTCTAGTTGGTCCTTTTTAATCTCCTCTTGGGACTTGCTAATTTTATCCATCATCTCTAGTTGGATCTTTTGCATCTCTAGTTGGTCCTTTTGCATATCCTCTTGGGACTTGATAAATTTATCCATCTTTTCTAGCATATTCTTGAAAAACCTTATAAGCGTGGTTTTGAACTCTCTATCCAGTCGTTTTTTTCCCTCCATTTCTTTTGTTTGTGATCCCTTCCCTTGTCTTGGCATTTTCACTATGCTGGGGAAACTTCTGTATTGAATTCAGCCTTATGATACCAAACTTGCAAACCGAAGAAGCCTCTGTTGAGCTTGGGATGGGTGGAATCTTAGGGCTTAAGAGACTGCCTTGCCTTCCAGTCGGCCCCGCCTGCCATGGCCCCTGAGTCTCACATGACTGGGTAATCGCTGGAGCGGTCCTTGTGCGCACGCCCGCAGTGCCTCTAGACCGCTCCCTTTCCAGCTCCCCCTGCACACCAGGACCACATGAGTCTAGGTCTCCAGGGTTTCGCCCAAAACAGGGGCTTAGTGGAGTCAGAAGTGGCACAGTTGGGAGGGTCTTTCTCCCCCGCATTCGCGAAAGCCAACGGCACAATCAGCAATCTGTCCTCTGTGCAGTGCCGTGCGCGTCATCAGACCTCTGATCTTTTGTGACTCCCCTAAATTTCCATGCACCTCTCCCTTTTCACAGTCCAAACTCCCTCTCTATGAGTTTTGGCTGAATCTGGGGTTTAGTGTCGTAGGATAAGGGGTTCAATGCCGTTGAGAGTCTCCCAAAATCACTTTTGAAATGAGCCTAAAGCAACACTATGTTCCAAAAAAAATGTTTGCAAAGGTAACAAGAAAGCAAATCTTATAACTACTGAACTGATGGCTATAGTACTAAAATATTCTTTAGAATTAACATCACTATATTAATTTATCTGCATCAATAAAAATGCCTTCCTTCTAGTAATACCATTTTTCCCTTTCCTTTGTCATAAACACCACTTATCTTTGTCCCCTAACATAACATCCTTGCATGAATCAGTGGGTCCTGAATAGCTATTCTTTGAGCTCAAATAATAAATGCATGTTGTGCTATCTTTGGAAGGCTTTTTTATTTTTATGTAAGAGACTTTTGAGAGCCTGTGAGACATAGCTATATTTGGAGGGCTGAGAACATGAAAAATATAGACGTTAAGAAGCAACAGTGTGACAAGTGTTCATAATTCCCACCTTCATCCCACAATTTAGAAAGAACAGGCCTGTGAAGAAATTTACTTGATTTAGGAGAATAATACTAGAATGAGAAATAAATTTGTTATATTTTGGCTTCTTTTCTTACATGTTTTGGTGAGAAGAAATATTTCATTCCAGGAAAGACATTTTCTTTGCTATTCAGTGACAGAATTTAAATCTTTAATATTCCTTCCTTAGAGCTAAAAACATTAAGCTTCAAAAGGTTACCCTGCCGAGACCAATTTGGCTCAATGGATAGATCATCAGCTTGCAGACTGAAAGGTCCCAGGTTCGATTCCTGTTGGGGGCATGTACCTTGCTTGCGGGCACATCTCCACTGTGGGACGTGCAGGAGGCGGCTGATCGATGTCTCTCTCTCATCAATGTTTCTGACTTTCTATCTCTCTCCTTTCCTCTCTGTAAAAAATCAATAAAATATATTTTTTAAAAATTAAAAAGGTTGCCCTGGCTGAGTGTCTCAGTTGGTTGGAATGTTATCCCATACATCAAAAGGTTTCGGGGCCGAAACCGGTTTGGCTCAGTGGATAGAGCGTTGGACTGCAGACTGAAGGGTCCCAGGTTTGATTCCTGTCAAAGGCATGTACCTTGGTTGTGGGCACATCTCCAGTGTGGGGCGTGCAGGAGGCAGCTGATCGATGTCTTTCTCTCATCAATGTTTCTAGCTCTCTGTCTCTCTCCCTTCTTCTCTGTAAAAAAATCAATAAAATATATTTTTTAAAAAAAGGTTTGGGTATGATTCTTGGTAAGGTTGCATATGGGAGGCAACTGTTTGTTTCTCACATCAATGTTTTCTTTCTCTCCCTTCTTTCTTCTAAAAAAAATAAATAAGAACATAGTCTCAGGTGAGGCTTGAAAAGAAAAGGCAACGACTTTCTTAGCCTCTATAATACAACATTCAAATACCAGTATAAATTTCTTTGCATTTTGATCCTTAATTTGCTGCTATTAGAGACAAAAAAATTTCCTGTGGTTTTCTCAGAAAATTAAATGCTGTTTACAGAGATTTGGAGAAGTGTTCTTCTATTTAGAGAACCTAAGACAAACCTGAAAAGCTTCTTTAAACTATGGATTTCTGATGTATGGCCCTGGAATCTGTACTTTTCATATACTGGAGAGGATTCTGATGCCATTACTAGGTCACACTTTGAGAAACACTGGCTCAGAGAAATGGATTCCTTATCACTGAATTATGCGTATGTGTTGGTCCTCTTTTCTATGACTACACACATATTAGAATGGCCAAAATCCAGAATACCAACAACACAAAATTCTATCAGGGATGTGGAACAAGGGGAATCCTCATTCATTACTGGTGGGAGTACAAAATGGTGCAGCCACTTGGGAAGATAGTTTGGCACTTTATCAAACACTAAACACACTCTTAAGATGTTATCCATCAATCTTGCTGGTAGGTATTTTACCAAAACAAGTTGAAAACTTAGGTCCACCCAAAAATCTATACACAGATGTTTATAGCAGCTTCATTTATAATTGCTAAATTTGGAAACAATGAAGATGTCATCCAGTAGGTGAATGGTTAGATAAATTGTGGTCATTCAGACAATGAAAAAAAATGAACACTAAAAAGAGATGAGGAACCAAGATGGCAGCAAAGGTAAACTGCTGCCTCTCACAACAATTTCAAAACTACAACTAAAAGACAGAACGGACATCATCCAGAACCACAGGAAACCTGGCAGAGTGGAAATTCTACAACTAGAAGGAAAGAGAGGGGCTTACAGAGACCCAGAGGAGCTGCAAAAAGCTGAGGTGTGGCGACACGCCCTTGGGGAGAACGGGTGAGTACCTGGCTGGCTCTCGCTGGCGGGAGGGAAACAGAGACTCCCAATGGCATTGAACCCCTTATCCTACGACACTAAACCCCAGGTCCAGCCGAAATTCATACGGGGGGAGTTTGAACTGTGAAAAGGGAGAAGTGCACGGAAATTTGGGGGAGTTACAGGAGGGCAGAAGTCGGGCGGCACGCACAGCACTGCGCACAGAAGACCGACTGCTGATTGTGCGCTGGCTTTCATGAGAGGGCAGGAACAAAGCATCCCAACTGCGTCACTTCTACTCCACTAAGCCCCAGATTAGGGTGAAGTCCTGGAGACCCAGATTCCTATGGTCCTGGAGCGCAGGGGAGCCAGAGAGTCAGCAGTCTGGAGGCACTGCGAGAGCGTGTGTGAGTGCACAGGGACCACTCCAGCGATTACCTAGTCATGTGAGACTCAGGGGCCGTGGAGGGCAGGGCCAACTGAAAGGCAAGGCGGTCCATTAAGCCCTGAGACTCCACCCATCCCAAGCTCAACAGAGAAGCTTTTGCAGTTTTGCAAGTCTGGTATCATAAAGCTGAATCCAACACAGAACTTCTTCTGGCATAGTGAAAATGCCAAAACAAGGGAAGAGATCACAAACAAAAGAAATGGAGGAAAACAAACGACTGGATATAGAGTTCAAAACAACGCTTATAAGGTTTTTCAAGAATATCTTAGAAAAGATGGATAAATTTAGCAAGGCCCAAGAGGAGATGAAAAAGAACCAACTAGAGATGGAAAAGGTCCAACTAGAAATTAAACATACACTGACTGAAATAAAAAAATATTATACAGAGTCCTAACAGCAGACTAAAGGAAGGCAAGAATCAAGTCAAAAATTTGAAATATAAAGAATCAGAAAACACTCAACTGGAAAAGCAAGAAGAGAAAAGAATCCAAAAATGTGAAGATAATGTAAGGAGCCTCTGGGATAGCTTCAAGCACACCAACATCAGAGGAAGAGAGAGAAAGATACTGAAAACCTATTTAAAGAAATAATGACTGAAAACTTCCCACATCTGGTGAAAGAAAGAGAGTTACAAGTCCAGGAAGCACACAGAACCCCATATAAAAGGAATCCAAAGAGGACTACACCAAGATACATCACAATTATAATACCAAGAGTAAAAGTCAAAGAGAGAATATTAAAAGAAGCAAGAGAAAAACAGTTTATTACCTACAAGGGAGCACCCATACGATTGTCAGCTGATTTCTCAACAGAAACGATGCAGGCCAGATGGGAATGGCAAGAAATACTCAACGTGATGAATAGCAAGAACCTACAACCAAGAATACTCTATCCAGCAAAGCTATCATTCAGAATTGCAGGGCAGATAAAGAGCTTCACATATAAGAAAATGCTAAAGGAGTTCATTAACTTCAAACCAGTATTATATGAAATGCTGAAAGGTACTCTTTTAGAAGAGGAAGAAGAAAAAGGTAAAAGCCAAAAAATTATGAACAACAAATACATATCTATCAACAAGTGAATCTAAAAATTAAGTGAATTAAAAATTTGATCAACAGAATAAACTGGTGAATAGAATAGAATCAGGAGCACAGAAAGGGAGTGGACTGATAATTCTCAGGGGAAAAGGGGTGAGGGGTGTATAGGCAGATACTGGACAAAAATCATACACCTATGGATGATGTCAATGGGAGGGAGATAAAGGTAAAGGGAGGGTTGGGAGCTGGGTGGAGGAGAGCTATGGAGGGGAAAAAAGAGAAACAAATGTAATAATCTGAATAATAAATGTTTAATAAAAATATATATAAATAAAATCACCCAAGGAGAAAAAAAAAAAGAGATGAGCCCTGGCCAGTATGGTTCAGTGTCTTGACTGAAGGTTTGCAGGTTTGCTCCCCGGTCCTGATCAGGGCACATGTGGGAGGCAATCAAACCATCTGTTTCTCTCCCATATCTAGTTCTCTCTCTCTGTTCTTCTCTTTTTCTCTAAAATAAAATGTTTTTAAAAAAGGGGTGAACCAATATTTTTCAAATGACTACTGTATGATGTTATAAAATCATATATGGGTAAAAGAATTCAAAGTGAATGACCAGTAGATTTTAAAATATATTTTTATTGATTTTTTACAGAGAGGAAGGAAGAGGGATAGAGAGCCAGAAACACTGAAGTGAGAGAATCATCAATCAGCTGCCTCCTGCACATACCTAACTGGGGATGTGCCCACAACCAAGGTACATGCCCTTGATCGGAATCAAACCTGGGACTTTTTGTCCACAGGCCAAAGCCTAACCACTGAGCCAAACCGGTTAGGGCAACCAGTGGATTTTAATGTAATGGCATGAAAAGTTCATTGTTATGGTTTCAAAATCCACATCGCAACTAGTCTTGTTTTTTAAAAAAATAGTTTTATTAATTTCAGAGAGGAAAGAAGAGGGAGAGATAGAAACATCAATGATGAGAGAGAATTATTGATTGGCTGACTCCTGCACGCCCCACACTGGGATCAAGTCTACAGCCTGAGCATGTACCCTCCACTGACATCAAACCCGGAAAACTTCAGTCTACAGGCCAATGCTCTAGCCATTGAGACAAACCAGCTAGGGTGCAACTAATCTTTAAGAATCTACAACTTGTTGAATTTTGGTGACCAACCAAGAAGACTGTCCACAATTATCTGAAAAGGTTAGAATAATCCTCCCTTTTCTAACTACATATTTATATGAGGCTGCATTTTTTAAACATATTTTCGGAAATATGAGGCAATGCTAGCCTTCTCACTAAATTATGTTTTGATATAGTCCCCTTTCCTATAAAAGATGTGACTTATGTAAATATGTAATAAGTTTATTATTGCAACTTTAGTTAAATTATTAGGTACATTTAAATAGGTGGGAGTGGAGCCAAAACCAGTTTGACTCAGTGGATAGAGTGTCTGTCTGCAGACTGAAAGGTCCCAGGTTCAATCAAGGGCATGTACCTTGGTTGCGGGCACATCCCCAGTAGGGGGCCTGCAGGAG
This sequence comes from Lasiurus cinereus, assembly GCA_011751065.1. Lineage (NCBI taxonomy): Eukaryota > Metazoa > Chordata > Mammalia > Chiroptera > Vespertilionidae > Lasiurus > Lasiurus cinereus. Next base: position 1,631,970 of record JAAGEH010000366.1, read on the forward strand.
GCAGCTGATTGATGTCTCTAACTTTCTTTTTTTTTAAAAAAAATATATATATTTTATTGATTTTTCACAGGGAGGAAGGGAGAAGGATGGAAAATTAGAAACATCGATGAGAGAGAGACATTGATCAGCCGCCTCCTGCACGCCCCCTACTGGGGATGTGCCAGCAACCAATGTACATGCCCTTGACCGGAATCGAACCTGGGACCTTTCAGTCTGCAGGTGGACGCTCTATCCACTGAGCCAAACCGGTTTCAGCTATGTCTCTAACTTTCTATCCCTCTCCCGTCCTCTCTGTAAAAAATCAACAAAATATATTTTTAAATAAATAAATAAATAAATAGGTGAGAGTGGGGGCGGGACTGGCCAGGTAGCTCAGTTAGTTAGAACATCATCATCGGAATATACCAAGGTTGTAGGTTCAATCTCTAGTCAGGGCACATGTAAGAATCAACCAATTACTGTATAAATAATTGGAACAATAAATCAGTCTCTCCCCCTCCACTTCCTTTATTTAAAAATCAGTAAAATTATTATTATTTTTAAATGAGCTATTCAGCCCAGCCTAAATTGCTCAGTGGTTGAGCATTGACTTATGAACCAAGAGATTATGTTTTGATGCTTGAGTTGTGGGCTTCATCCCCAGTGTGGAGGCAACTGATCAGTGATTCTTCCATCATTGATGTTTCTAATTCTCCTTTCCCTTTCTCTCTGAAATCAATAAAAATATATTTTTAAAAAGAAGGTAGGAGGGAAATGATCAATAATAATAATTTTATGGTGCCAGAATATTTTCCAAAGACTAAAGAACTCATTTAACATGCACAATAAGTTTACAAAATATATATTATTCCCATATTATACTTGGTGAAACTCAAGCACAGACCTACCATGTCAAATGCTGTTGAATGATCCTCAGATCCTCTTTGGAGAAATGAACTCATTTAACATGCACAATAAGTTTACAAAGCAGGTATTATTTCCATATTATACGTGATTTAAAGTTTGACTGCTGTATCTGGTAAAGTGGAGGCTGTTCCCCACTATAATGAGAGATGTTTCAAAGGAATGGAATGTGGGGATGGAGATCTAATTAGTGGGGCTTAAGGGGAAATCAAGAGATGAGCAATTGGAGACAGAAAATACTGATGACCCTTTCTTCAATAAAGAAATAGTAGCTAATTTTAGCTACTATTTAGAGATGTGGTCTAGGAAGGTTTTTTTCCCATTATTATTTTTTAAATATATTTTATTGATTTTAGAGAGGAAGGGAGAGTGAGAGATAGAAACATCAATGATAAAAGAGAATCATTGATCGACTGCCTCCTGCATGCCCCCTACTGGGGATCAAGCCTGTAATCCAGGCATATGCCCTTGGCCAGAATCGAACCTGGGATCCTACAGTCTGCAGGCCCACACTCTATCCATCGAGCCAAACCAGCTAGGGCTTTTTTCCCATTATTTTTAAGATAAAAATTTTATCAGGAGTTTGTTTTGCAGATGGGAGTAGTTCAGTATTGATCAAGTAACTGATCACTTGGAAAGGTGAAAGATAAAAGCAAAGTACTTAGAAAGAGGATACTATCCCATGGGTTGGCATTAGAGAAGATCAGTGGCAATTAACTCAATATAACAGGAGGGAAAGCAATATATAAGGCTACATGTGGAATTGAGTTGGTAGATTTGGTGTTGATAGAAGGAGGCAATTTTCTTTTTTCTTTTTTTTTATGGGTGAGGTGGGGAGGAGTGTTGGTTTGAAGAGAAAGAAAAAGTATGAAACTGTAGGAGGAGGAAAATGGCGGCAGAATAGATGGACGTGTCCGGACCCTGTCACTAAAGCAGACAGTGAGAACAGCTGAGAGTCACACTGGAGTGTTTGTTGGCAAATTAAGAGACAGTTATACTCCAGAAGAAGGTGCGTGATTGTTGGATGGGACTCCCCTGACCAGGCAGCCCCACTGCCACGGGGTTTTTGTCTCCTGGAGCCACCAGCGCAAAAGTGGAGACTACACCATCTTTCAGGGGGAAGTAGATGTCTATGGCGGTGTGAAAAACTAGCTGCAGCACCCACCGAACAGCCAGGGGACCCAGAACACCATTCTCCAATTGGTGCAAACACTCGGACTCAGGAGCTCCACACACCACATGGAAAACTCAGATTTTGCCTGGGATAAGGTGAGGTCTTTGGTCCTGCAGAAAGACTCGCACTCTGTGGGAACTGTACTGGGGGAAAGCTGCTCCTAAGAGAAATCCGAGAATGTGGGGCAGGGTGTGATCCCTAAATGTGGAAGGGGGCTCTCAGAGCTATTAACAGAGGGGAGCTCTACAAAACAACCCATTTTTATCTGAGACAGAAGGACAGCATGGGAGTTATTACAGTGTCCCAGCTGCTCGAACATGAGCGGGGAAGGGAGAGAGCACAAACTGCACTCTTTCCTCTTCAGCCCCTGGCTTCTGATTGCTAAGCCCAATACATAGGATCATGCAATTGAAGACATCCTGAGAGACTGCAGGGGAAAGTTGTTTTTCTGGAACCAGGGGATTGGAGTGCAGAATAACCAGCAGAGAATCAGCTCTGGGGCAACCCACCCCAAGAAAACGGTATTGAGTACCACAGAGTAAGCAGGATCTAAGCACAGGCAAGAAAGGTCCTGTTCTTAGTCTCAGAGGTCAATTCTGAAACACTGCCACCCAGTGGATGACTCACAAATTGACTTTAGCATAATCACAAAAGAATAAAGAGATTAAGACAAACCTCAGCAGTGGAACTCAGGGAACTGCAATACCCTCCCAACTGGGAAACAGGAGTGCGAAATGGAACAATAGTGCCCATTCTATTGTTTTATTTTTAATTTTTTTAATTTTTTGCATATTTTAATTTAACAAGCTATTTTTTTTTCTCTTTTCTCCTCAACTGATTTTACCTTTTTAACTATTACATTTTTATTTTCAACTAGTAGTATTATTACTACTATTTTACCTTTTGGGAAAAAAAGAAGTGTCATTTTATTTTCTTTTTATTTTACTTTGGGATTAGAATTCTACATTCTATTTTCATCTTTCCTTTAACATAATTTTACCCTATCTCAACTCTACCTTTATGCCAATACTCTCTTCTAATTTTCCCCATTTTGTTGTCTTGTTTCTCTTTCTCTTTTCCAACTTTAGATTCTCCCTATTCTTTCTTTTTACCTGGTTAAAATTTCACCCCACTTACATATCTAATTTCGAATCCCCTACTCCAAGATCATACAAACCTCTCTCTTCTCTGTCTTCACTATCCAAAAAATTCTTTCTCTTTATGTCCTTTTGTTGTTGTTTGCCTGAATGGTGATTATATTGATTTTTAAATACTTTTTTATGAGATTGTTTTTGCTTATTCTACTCGTTTTATTTTGCTTTTTTAAAAAAATGTTTTTATTGATTAAGGTGTTACATATGTGTCCTTATTCCTCCCTTACCTGCCCAACCCTCCCATTCATACACTCAACCCCTGTTGTCTATGTCCATTAGTTAGGCCCATATGCATGCATATAAGTCTTTTGGTTGATCTCTTCCCCTTACTCCCACCCTTCCCTACCTTCCCTCTGAGGTTTATTGGTCTGATCCATGTGTCTCTGTCTTATTTTGCTTTTTGTTTGCTTTGTTTTGGTTTGTTTTTTACCTCTGTTTTCTCTTGCCTCCCTTGATATTAGTTGTTATTTGTAGTTTGTATTAATTTCCAAGTACTTGTAGCCGGCATTTGTTGGGATTAGTGGCTGTTCTATGGGAGTTTTCTCCTCACATACATAATTTGTTCTCTTTTTCTTTCTTATTGTCTTTCTTTTATCTTTTACGTTTTTCCTTTCTCTTTTCTTCTTCTCCTTCTTTTCTCCCTTCTCCCAATTTGATTTTAGCAATTCTTTCTTTTCTTTATTCCTAATTTCTCTCTTCTTCTTTATCTACTTATAACTAATTTGTTTTTCATTGGTCACCTTATTTGTGGTTATTAACATCATGAATACATTTCTGTTCAGTGCCTTGTGTGTTGTACCTGGTTGTGTTGTAGTTTGTCTCTTTGAATCAACATAGGAGAGAGAAATACATAACCAGACACCTGGAGAAGAAAGATCATGGGCAGATGAAGAAACAGCCAGCATATGAATGAAAAGTAGGTATCACCAGAAAATGAAGTAAATGAAATAGAAGCATAAATAAACCTGCCAGAGAAAGAGTTCAGAGAAATGATCATAAGGTGGCTGAAAAGAATGGAAGACAAAATCAACAATATGAGTAAGAGCCAAGAGGACATGAAGAAGAGCCAAGATGAAATGAATAAGAACCAAGAAGAAATAAAGAATAATCAAGAGGAAATGAAAAATTATATCGCTGCTGTAAATAACTCAATAGAAAGCATCAAAAGTAGACTAGAAGAAGGAGAGGACCACATCAGCAAGCTAGAAGACATGGTAGGAGAAAATAACCAAGTACAGCAGCTTCTAGAAAAAAAAAATTAAAAAGCAAGAGGAGAGCCTAAGGGCACTTTGGGATAACATGAAACAAAACAACATCACATAATAAGGATTCCAGAAAGAGTGAAAACTGAGCAAGGAATAGAAAACCTGTTTGAAGAAATGACAGAAAACTTCACTGATATAGGAAAGAAAAAACCCACACAAATCCAAGAAGCGCACAGAGTCCCAAGCAAAATGAACCCCCAAAAACCGACACCAAGGCACATTATAATTAAATTGGCGATCACCAACGACAAAGTAAGAACCTTAAAAGAGGCCAGAGAGAAACAGAAAATTACCTACAAAGGAACCCCCATCAGACTAGCAACTGATTTCTCAACAGAAACACATCAGACCAGAAGGGAATGGAATGAAATATACAAAATCATGCAAAGAAAGGGTTTGAATCCAAGAACACTATACCCAGCATGGCTTTCAATCAAAATTGAAGGTGAAATCAGGAGCTTCACAGACAAAAAGGACTATGGGAATTTATTACCACCAAACCAGCAATGCAAGAAATGTTAAAGGGATTCTTGGACAGGAATCCAAGATGGCAGCATAGGTAAACAGCTACACTGCTGCCTCGCACAACAATTTCAAAACTACAACTAAAAGACAGAACCGATATCATCGAGAACCACAGGAAAGCTGGCAGAGTGGAAATTCTAGAGGGAAAGAGAGGGGCTCTCGGAGACCCAGAGGAGTTGCAAAAAGCTGAGGTACGGAGACGCGCACGTGAAGAGAGCGAGTAACGGCGAACCTGGCTGGCTTTCTCTGGTGGGAGGGAAACGGAGACGCTCAAAGGCATTGAACTTCTTATCCTACGACACTAAACCCCAGATCCAGCCAAAACTCATACAAGGGGAGTTTCGACTGTGAAAAGGGAGAAGTGTATGGAAATTTAGGGGAGTTGCAAAAGATCAGAGGTCTGGTGGCGTGCACGGCACTGCACCACAGAGGACAGACTGCTGATTGTGCCGCTGGCTTTCACAAGTGGGCGGGAGACAGACCCTAACTTCACTAAACCCCAGTTTCGGACGAAACCCTGGGGACCCAGACTCATTTGGTCCCATAGCACAGGGGAGCCGGAAAGGCAGCATTCTAGAGGCACTGCAAGAGAGCACGCGTGCGTGCAAACACAGGGACCGCTCCAGTGACTACCAAGTCACGTGAGACTCAGGGGCCGTGGAGGGTGGGCCCAACTGGAAGGTGAGGCGGTCCCTTAATCCCTGAGACTCCACCCATCCCAAGCTCAAGAGAGGCTTTTGCACTTTTTCAAGTCTGGTATCATAAGGCTGAATCTAACACAGAAGTTCTCTTGGCATAGTGCAAATGCCCAGACAAGGGAAGGGATCACAAACAAAAGAAATGGAGGGAAAAAAACGACTGGATAGAGAGTTCAAAACCACGCTTATAAGGTTTTTCAAGAATATTCTAGAAAAGTTGGATAAAGTTATCGAGACCCAAGAGGGGATGAAAAAGGACCAACTAGAGATGAAAAAGGACCAACTAGAAATTAAACATACACTGACTGAAATAAAAAATATTATACAGAGACCTAACAGCAGACTAGAGAAAGGCAAGAATCAAGTCAAAAATTTGAAATATAAAGAATCAGAAAACACTCAACTGGAAAAGCAAGAAGAGAAAAGAATAAAAAAACGTGAAGATAAAGTAAGGAGCCTCTGGTACAGCTTCAAGCATACCAACATCAGAATTGTGGGGGTGCCAGAAGAAGAGAGAGAGCAAGATACTGAAAACCTATTTAAAGAAATAATGACTGAAAACTTCCCACATCTGGTAAAAGAAATAGACTTACAAGTTCAGGAAGCACACAGAACCCCATATAAAAGGAATCCAAAGAGGACCACACCAAGACACATCATCATTAAAATACCAAGAGCAAAAGAGAAAGAGAGAATATTAAAAGAAGCAAGAGAAAAACAGTTCATTACCTATATTGGAGCACCCATACGACTGTCAGCTGATTTCTCAACAGAAACGATGCAGGCCAGACGGGAGTGGCAAGAAATATTCACCGTGATGAATACCAAGAACCTACAACCAAGAATAATCTATCCAGCAAAGCTATCATTCAGAATTGAAGGTCAGATAAGGGGCTTCACAGATAAGAGAAAGCTAAAGGAGTTCATCAACTCCAAAACAGTATTATATGAAATGCTGGAAGGTACTCTTTTAGAAGAGGAGGAAGAAAAAGGTAAAAGATAAAATATTATGAACAACAAATACATATCTATCAACAAGTGAATCTAAAAATTAAGTGAATTAAAAATTTGATTAACAGAATAAACTGGTGAATAGAATAGAATCAGGAGCACATAAAGGGAGTGGATTGATAATTCTCAGGGGGAAGGGGAGAGGGAGGTATAGCGAGTGAGTGGACAAAAATCATACACCTATGGAATCATCAATTGGGGGGAAAGGTAAGGGTAGAGGGAGGGGTGGGAACGGGTTGGAGGGGAGCTATGGAGGGGTAAAAAGACAAATGTAATAATCTGAATAATAAAGATTTAATTAAAAAAAGAAATGTTAAAGGGTTTGCTGTAAAAAAAAAGAAATAGGAAGCGATGAAAGAACACAGGGTAAAGAATAAAAATGGCGACAGATAAGTACCTATCAATAATAACTTTAAGTGTAAACGGATTAAATGCTCCAATCAAAAGACATAGGGTAACCGATTGGATAAGAAAACATGATCCATATATCTGCTGTCTATAAGAAACTCACCTCAGAAAAAGAGATGCACACAGACTGAGGGTAAAGGGATGGAAGATGGTATATCAAGCAAATGGAAATGAAAAAAACGCTGGGGTTGCAATATTTATATCTGATAAATTAGATCTCAAAGTGAAGGACATAACAAGAGATAAAGAAGGCAACTTCTTTATAATAAAGGGAATAATCCAACATGAAGAAATAACTCTGGTAAACATATATGCACCCAATGTAGGAGCACCTAAATACATAAAAAAAAACCTCTTGGAGGGTATTAAGGGAGAGATTGACAGCAATACAATCATAGTAGCAGACTTCAATACCCCTCTGTCACTACTGAACAAATCCTCTAAACAAAAAATCAGCAAAGAATTATCAATCCTAAATGACTCACTAAGCCAGATGGAATTAATTGATATCTTCAGAACATTTCACCCCAAAGCCATAGAATGTACATTCTTCTCCAGTGCACATGGGTCATTTTCAAAGATAGGCTATATGTTGGGTCATAGGAAAAGTCTCTTCAAATTCAAAATAGAAATCATATCAAGCATTTACTCAGACCACAGTAGCATAAAACTGGAAATCAACTACCATAAAAACAATATAAAAAATCAAACACATGGAGACTAAACAGCATGCTATTAAAGAACAACTGGGTAACCAGAGAGATTAAGAAAGAAAAAAAAACATCATGGCAACAAATGACAATGACAACACAACAATCCAAAATTTATTGGACACAGTGAAAGCAGTCTTGAGAGGGAAGTTCATAGCTCTCCAAGCCTACTGAAAAAACAAAAACAAAAACAGGAAACAATGGTAATAAATTACCTAACCCTACAACTCAAAGAGCTAGAAAGAGAACAACAAGAAAAGCCCAGTGTAAGCAGAAGAAAGGAAATAGTAAAGATCAGAGCAGAGATAAACGACATTCAAAAGATCAACAAAACCAAGAGCTGGTTCTTTGAAAGGATAAACAAGATTGGTGGACCTCTAGCCAGGCTCACCAAGAAGCAAAGAAAGAAGACCCAAATAAAGAAAATCAAAAATGAAAGAGGAGAAACAACAATAAACCCCACCGAAATACAAAGGATTGTTAAAAAATACTATGAACAATTCTATTCCAACCAGTTGGACAACCTGCAGGAAACGGACATATTCCTTGAAAAATATAACCTTCCAAAACTCAATCAGGAAGAATCTAAACATCTCAAGAGTCCAATAACTATGAAAGAAATTGAAGTAGTCATCAAAAAGCTTCTAGCAAACAATAGCCCAGGACCAGATTGCTACAGAGGAAAGTTTTACCAAACATTACGGAAGAATGAAAAACCTATCCTCCTCAGGCTATTAAAAATTTTTTAAGAAGAAGGAACACTTCCAAACACCTATGAAGCCAGCATTAACCTAATACCAAAACCAGATAAACACAACACAATGAAAGAGAATTACAGACTAATATCTCTCATGAACATAGATGCCAAAATCCTCAATAAAATTGTAGCAAATCGGATCCTCAATAAAATTCCAGCAAATTGGGTCCAGCAGTACATTTGAAAGATCATACACCATGACCAAGTAGGATTGATTCCAGGAATGCAAGGATGGTACAAAATCCACAAATCAATAAACGTGACACATCACATAAACAAATTGAGAGATAAAATTCACATAGTCATATCAGTTGATGCAGAAAAAGCTTTTGACACAATCCAACACCCTTTCTTGATAAAAACTCTCAGCGTGGTGGGAATAGAAAGTTCATACGTGAACATCATAAAAGCTATATATGATAAACCCACAGCTAACATCATACTCAATAGGCAAAAACTAAAACTATTTCCCCTAAGAACAGGAACAACACAGGATGCCCACTCTCACCACTCCTGTTCAACATAGTACTGGAAGTATTAGCCATTGCAATTAGACAAGAAGAAGAAATAAAAGGCATCCAAAGGGAAAAGAAGAAATAAACTGTCCTTATTTGTAGATGACATGATACTGTACATAAAAAACGCGAAGGACTCTGCCGAGACCGGTTTGGCTCAGTGGATAGAGCGTTGTCCTGTGGACTGAAGGGTCCCAGGTTCAATTCTGGTCGGGGGCATATACCTTGCTTGTGGGCACATCTCCAGTGTGGGGTATGCAGGAGACGGCTGATCAATGTCTCTCTCTCATCAATGTTTCTGACTTTCTATCCCTCTCCTTTCCTCTCTGTAAAAAATCAGTTAAATCTATTTAATAAAAACACACAAAACTTGAAGGACTCCATCCAAAAACTAATAGAATTAATAAATGAATTCAGCAATGTAGCAGGATACAAAATTAATGCCAATTAATCTATGGCATTTCTATACACTAATAGTGAAATTACAGAAAGAGAGGCTAAAAAAGCAATCCCATTTACCATCGCACCAAAAAATTAAGATACCTAGGAATAAACCTAACTAAGGAGATAAAAGACCTATATGCAGAGAACTACAGGAGACTGACAAAAGAGATAGAGGAAGAGGTAAACAGATGGAATAGCATACCATAGATGGACTGGGAGAATTAACATCATTAAAATGTCCATACTACCCAAAGCAATCAATAAATTCAATGCACTACCCATTAAAACACCAACGGCATATTTCACAGACCTAAGATTCATTTGGAACAATAAAAGATTAATCTGGAACAATAAAAGACCACGTATAGCCTCAGCAATCCTGGGAAAAAAGAATAAAGTAGGTGGGATCTTAATACCAGATTTCAAGCTATATTACAAAGCAACTGTTCTCAAAACAGCCTGGTACTGGCACAAGAACAGACATATAGACCAATGGAATAGAATAGAGAATCCAGATATCCACCGATACCACTATGCTCAATTAATATTTGACAAAGGAGGCACGAACATACAATGGAGTCAAGACAATCTCTTTAATAAATAGTGTTGGGAAAATTGGACAGATACTTGCAAAATATGAAACTAGACCACCACCTTACACCATATAAAAAAATAAAGTCCAAATGGATACAGGACTTAAACATAAGACAGGAAACCATAAAAATACTAGAGGAATCTACAGGCAGCACAATCTCAGACATGTGCTGAAAGAACTTCTTCACTGATACTGCTCCAAGGGCAATGGAAACTAAAGAAAAAATAAACAAATGGGACTACATCAAAATAAAATGGTTTTGCACAGCAAAAGAAACCATCAACAAAACAACAAGAAAACCCACTGTGTGGGAGAACATATTTGCCAATATTATCACTGATAAAGTTTAATCTCCAACATCTACAGCCAACTTATACAACTTAATAAATGGAAGATAAACGATCCAATAAAAAAATGGGCAATGGACCTTAATAGAACCTTTTCAAAAGACGACAGAAGGAAGTCCAAGAGACACATGAAAACATGTTCAAAGTCTCTAATTATCAGAGAGATGCAAATCAAAACCACAATGCCATATCATCTCACACCTGTCAGAATGGCAGTCATCAACAAATCAACAAATGACAAGTGTTGGCGAGGATGTGGAGAAAAGGGAACCCTCATGCACTGCTGGTGGGAATGCAGACTGGTGCAGCCACTGTGGAGAACAGTATGGAGTTTCCTCACAAAACTAAAAATGGAACTCCCCTTTGACCTAGCAATCCCACTCTTAGGAATATATCCTAGGAAATTACAAACACCAATCAGAAAGGATTTATGCACCCCTATGTTCATAGCAGCACAATTTACAATAGCTACAATTTCAAAACAGCCTAAGTGTCCGTCAGCATTTGAGTGGGTCAGAAAACTATGGTACATCTACACAATGGAATTCTATGCTGGCATAAAAAAGAAGGAATTCTTACCATTTGCAGCAACGTGTGTTGAATGGAGAGCCTTATGCTAAGTGAAATAAGCCAGTCAATAAAGGAGAAATACCACACGATCTCACTCATTTGTGGATAATAAAGAACACTATAAACTGATCAACAAAAGGATAGGTACAGAGGCAGTAAAGCATCAGAAAGACTTTCAAATTAAATCAGGAAGGTTAAGGAGAGGTGGGGTAGATAAGAGATTAACTAAAGGACTTGTATGCATGCATATAAGCATAACCAATGGACACAAGACACTGGGCGGTTAGGATATGACTGAGAGGGGGTGGGGCAATGGGAAGATATGTATACATGTAACACGTTAATAAAAAAAATTGAAAAAAGTGTGAAGTTGTTAAATAGTAAATTAGTTGAGAGAAATAACTAGGGGCCTACCAGATATTTGTTGTTATAAATTTAGAGGGGCCAGAAAGAAGAGGTTAAAGGAGAATCGGAGAGATGGAGTTTATGCTGTCCTGTGCTTTTTGGAGCTGGGATTTTTGTTGCAGGAGAGAGGGGACATGTTGTAGTTGCAAGGTATAAGCAACCAATAATTCTTGCTATTGTATGGATTTGGGCAACTGCATTTGTAGGACCTACAAGGAACCCTGTAATGGGAAATTGGTACTGCTGTGCACAGGTCGTTGCTAGCTCACGCGCATTGGTGCCAAGACTATTCTATTTTTTATTGTTTAGTATCTTCTATTACATAAATGTATTAGTATTTATCCATTCACCAGTTGGACATTTAGGTTGTTTCCATTTTTTTTTTTTGCTGATTGTAACAAAAGTCCCTATATACATTTGCATATAGATTTTTTTGTGTGAACACAAGTATTTATTTTACTTTGCTAAATAGGAGTTGGGTTACTGTTCTAAAGTCATCTTATGTTTAACTTTATGAAAAACTATCTCTTTTGCAGAGTGACTATGAATTCATTTATTCACATTCATTGAATACTTACCATTTACCAAGAGCAATACTGGGCAGAATTGGCTTGTTTGGTAGACATTGTTTGGCTCTCAGATCTTAAAATACTCGCAGTCAGGTCTTTTACAGAAAACATTTGTGGACCCTTCTCAAAGTAGGTTGATAGTTCCGGATTTGGCTGTACTACTTTCATAGGCACACTTATTTTATAGAATTGTAGTGTCCCATTAGAAAATACAATAAAAACCTTGCTCTTGAAATAGACAGAAATATATTTTCACTTGTTTCAATTATTGGAAAATATCCCGTTATTCAAAGCTGTGTATAAAATGGGCAGGTTTTTATTTTCCCATTGTCACTGAAAATTGGGCTGGATATTTATAAGAATATCATATTTTTACACACTGCTGCACACATTGCACAATTTTGTCAACGTAAGAAACATTTAAACATATAGAGAATTTTTGTGTTTATCTGAGCTAAACTGTCAATAATTGCCGGGCAGCAAAATCTCAACAGGTTGAGGTAATGCTCTGGAGCAGCGGTTGCCAACCTTTCTGATCTCACAGACCACTGGTTGGTGACCACTGCTCTGGAGAATGACAGTTTTGTATCTTATGTTATACATTACAATCAAAAGAGGAGACCTGTGTGGATTACATGAAATCCATTGGTGATAGAGAGGTGGGAAAAAGCAAAAGAGGGCATCTTCTGGGACTGGATCAAAAGTAAAACGAAGAAACATACTTCTTTTACATAGATGGGTATAAGATAATTAACAGTTAACAATTAATAACAATGAGAGGATTTGTGACTTTTGAAAAGTGGTGCCTGTGCTTTGAGGGTTCAGAACAAAGATAATTACTTTGACATTCCAAAGATGCAAAAAGACAATAGACAGGCTCAGTTGGGTAAGGATTGAACTTTGTCATGGAGATGCCAGCCTAGACAGGACTACCTATCATAAAGTGCTTTTAGTTAAAATTTTTTAGTTTTAGGTCATCTTTTGTGGTTATTTTTGGTCTCTGAGTTTGTAAGATTGCCATGCAAACCTCCCCGATCTTGTCAGGTTCAATATGTGGCCCCTTTTAGTCCACAATGTTTACCATCGACATGTACAACCAAGAATCCCTGTTCTTTTAGAGGTTTGGGCAACTGCATTTGTCTGACCTACGAGGAACCCCGGAATCCAACACTGGTCAAACTGTGCAGGCCTATAGCTCAGGTGCATTGGTGCCAAGACTGCGCAGGCGCCTTGCCTCCGTTCTCGTGATTACGTAGGGGCGGGGCTTGTGGTCGGAGTCACTTCCAACTGCGGCTGGAGGCAGCGCCATTTTGAACGTGCAGCGGCTGCAGGCATTAGGTGTTTGGAAAGGCTTGCTGGTTGTCGGCGTGGCGACCTCCTCTGGCTTTCTCCTCACAGTACCGTCTCCATAGTGAGGCACGGAGCCATAGACACATCTCTAAGGTTGCTTCCCGGCCCGAGGTGAAGCCTTCCGATGATGTTAAGGGGAAATCTGAAGCAAGTTCGCATTGAGAAAAACCCGGCTCGCCTGCGTGCTCTCGAATCGGCGGCGGGCGAGAGCGAGCCTGCGGCCGCCATGGCCCTCTCACTGGCTGGGGAGCCGGCGCCTCCCGCTCCTGTACCCGCGGAGGAGCGCCCGGAGGAGGAGGTGGGCTTCACCATTGACATCAAGAGCTTCCTCAAGCCGGGCGAGAAGACATACACGCAGCGCTGCCGCCTCTTTGTGGGCAACCTGCCCACGGACATCACGGAGGAGGACTTCAAGCGGCTTTTCGAGCGCTATGGCGAGCCTAGCGAGGTCTTCATCAACCGCGACCGCGGTTTCGGCTTCATCCGCCTGGTGAGTGTAGGGCCGGCGCGGGGCGTCGTTTTCTCCCTTCCGCTGGGTCGCCGGCGGTTTGAGCCGCCTGCCTCGCCGAGGGTTAGCCAAACCCGGCTGGATGTTGGTTACTAGAACCCAGAACCAGTGGGGTGGGAACTCGGAATCCAGGCAGAATAGGGTTAGGGATTGGGAACGGGAGCTGTTTCTTACCAGAAGTCTCATTGTGCCGAAGGCCTTCCCAGCGAAATTGCTTCCTACACATTTACCCATATCGTCCCTCTGGCTTCCAACAGACCTGCAAGCATTTGGGGGTAAGCCTCGGTGTTTCTCACGCCGCCGCCTCCCCAATCAGCGTGGCCCGCATTTATCCTACACTCCGCATTATTGGAACGGTGCTGAATTAGTGTATCTAATAAAATGTGTCTCCCCTCCAACACGGGAGTTCCGTGTTTTGGAATTCTATTGTTTTACTTACACATTTTAATACTAGAATACTATATATCTTTATTACTTTCAAGGCTAACCCTTAGGAATTTATCCAGTAACCTGCACAATTTGTGCCTCCTTTGTATTTTTAAAAATAATATATGTTTTTATTTCAAAGAGAAAGTGAGAGGGAGAGATAGAAAAATCAATGATGAGAATCATTGATTGGCAGCATTCTGCACAAATCCACTGGGGATGAAGCCCACAACCCCAGGCTTGTGCCCTGGAGTAATTGAGCCCAGGACCCTTGAGTCTACAGGCCAAAGCTCTATCCATTTACCAAACTGGCTAGGGCTCCCTTGTATTTTTTTTAAAGAATCTAATTGATGAGGGTTTACACTTAAAAGGGACACAATATCAGCTACTTGGTTTTCCTATGTGCTTTCTAGTGAATTCCACCAGTGTTAGTTACACAGCACTATTTTAATTCGTATTTAGATGCTGGATTTTTGCCAACAAAATGTCTTTGGAGGCTTTTTTACACAAAGTAATGTTTGTACAAAGAAGTGTGTTGTCTACCTTGATTCTCAAATTATTTTTTTATATTTATTTTTTATTGTTTAAAGTATTACATATATCTCCTTTTTTCCCCCCATTGACCTTTCCCCAGCCTCATGCCCTCATCCGGACCCCTCCCCCCAGTGGCTTGTGTCTTTTGGTTGTGCTTATATGCGTATATACAAGTCCTTTGGTTGATCTCCCCCTCCCCCCCTTGACTCTCAAATTTTATGTTCATGGCCATTTGTGGAAGCTTTCTTTTGGAACTTTAGCTTTTAATATTGGGTTCTGTCAGTGAGTGGTCAAGGCAGAATTTTAATATGCACAGAAAATTGATAGTAATTAAATGACAGTACCTTTTAGGGAGAACATTTGAACATCTAAATGGCCTCAAAGAGAAGGGTAAATCTTCAAAGGGTATTAATAAGACATGGAAATTACCTTAAAATTCAAGTTAAAGAATCAGTGCATTTTCAACATAAAATCATAAATGCTCTTTATTATATTTTGGATATTAGAGAAACAACTTGTCACTTGGTAAATTTGTTTTTAATATGTCTACTCAAATTTTTTTAAAAAATATATATATTTTATTGATTTTTTGCAGAGAGGAAGGGAGAGGGATAGAGAGTTAGAAAACATCGATGAGAGAGAGACATGATCAGCTGCACTCCTGCACGCCCCACATTGGAGATGTGCCTGCAACCAAGGTACAATATGCCCTTGACCAGAATAGAACCCGGGACCCTCCAGTCCGCAGGCGGACGCTCCATCCACTGAGCCAAACCGGTTTTGGTTCAACATTTTCTTAAAGGAAGTTAGGAATACTATAATAAAATATTATAGATGACTTTTAGTAAACTTTCCAAAAGGATGCTGTTTAACATTTTCTTGGTCTATTCTGAAAGCTAACATTCTGGAGGAATGGTAGAGCTGCATTTCCCTCTCTTTTGGAAGTCTTATGCTTACAAATACGTAAGCCAATTTATCTACATGGGAAAATATTTTTCCTTCTTATCTTTAAAGCTAATAATCCTTCTTTAGTGTATTAGTGCAGTGAAATAGAACTTTCTTGAAATCATGGAAATACTGTGTTTCTCTGCTGTCTACTATAGTGGCCACTATATGTGATTGTTGAGTAATTAAAATGTGGCTGTTGTGGCTGAGGAATTGAATTTTACATTTTATTTATTCTTGAATAGTGGCTTACTACATTGGACAGCACAGCTCATTTCTTTCTTTAAAAAAAGTCTATGGGATTATGAAATGTGGAACTAAGAGAGACAGCTATTACCCTGTTCCTTTGGGATATGCCGCTCCAAGCCTATTACCTTAAATTTTTGTTTAAGAATGTTAAAAATGTGTCAGTTGGAAATTAGAATTTGGCTTACAAAATTGGCCTTTATGGGTAACTTTACTATTTATTTCTACTTAGTAAAATCATAGAATGTATGTCTGATTTGAATGTAAGTAATGGTATAGTGGCTATAGTGTGGATATAGGGATGGTGTAGTGGCTCTAAAATACTGCTGGTTTTATCTGATTTGTGTTTTTACAAATACTGTTGTGTGGGATTTTTTTCTTTTTTTTTTTGATAAATGTTTTTATTGACTTTTTTTTTAAAGAGAGGAAGGGAGAGAGAGATTGAAACATCTTAAAGAGAAACCTAGATCTGCTGTCTCCTGCACACTCCCAACTGGGGATTGAGCCCACAGCCCTGCCTGGAATCCAACAGTAACTTCCTGGTTCGTAAGTCGATGCTCATTGTGTGCTGGCTGGGCTGTGTTTGTTAATTGTTATCCGAGAATATTTTTTCCACTGATTCCATCTTCCTCCCCAGAGAGGGGAAGGAAAGTGGTCGCAGAGAGAGAAAGAGAAAAACATGGATGTAAGACACATCCACATCCATTGGTTACCTCTTGCACATGATCCAACGGGGGCCTCAGATTAAAACCCCACCCTTTTGGTTCGAGGGTGTTCACTAATCACTGAATCACACATGCCCGGGCAGCAATTAATTTTTAAAATGCAGATACATTTTTATTAGACTGGTAGTTGTAGTTTTGCAGTTAATTGATAAGGTCAGACAAGTTATTTATTTTAAAGGAATTTTTTTTAAAAGTTAATCTTAGAGTGAGAAAGAAACAGTGATACGAGAGAGAAACATCTGTACTTGCCCCAATGAAGGATTGAATCCTAATCTGCCACCCTTTGGTATACTAGCCGATGCTCCAACCAAGCCACACTGCCCAGGGTGAGATAACATTTTTGAGATGGTATAGCATCAGCATTATTAGTATATAATGGTAGGGAAAAGAATTAAAAAAAAATTTATTCCTTGATTTGAGAGAGATAAACATCTATTTATTGTTCTGCTTACTTATGCATTCATTGGTTGTTTCTTGGGTGTGATCAGAGATTCAGTATTAGGACGATTCTCTTAACCAAGTGAGCTACCTGCCCAGGGCAGGGGAAAGAATATTTTTGTGTGTGTGTGTGTGTTTTAATTTTTTAAAATACATTTTTATTGATTTCAGAGAGGAAGGGAGGAGAGAGAGATACAAATATCAATTACAAGAGAAACATTGATTAGTTGCCTCCTGCATGCCTCACACTGGTGATGAAACCCACAACTCAGGCATGTGCCCTGACAGGGAAATCTGTGGCCTCCTGGTTCATAGGTTGATGTTCAACCACTGATCTACACTGGCTGGGCAGAGAGAATTTAAGTAGCACTTCCTTGTAAGGTACATAGAGATGAAATAGACTGTGTACTTTTTAAAAAAAGATATATTTTATTGAATTTTCACAGAGAGGAAGGGAGAGGGATAGAAAGTTAGAAACATCGATGAGAGAGAGACATCGATCAGCTGCCTTCTGCACGTCCCCTACTGGTGATGTGCCCACAACCAATGTACATGCCCTTGACTGGAATCGAACCTGGGACCTTTAAGTCTGCAGGCCGACGCTCTATCCACTGAGCCAAACCGGTTTCGGCTAGACTGTGTACTTTGGATACATTTTGTGGAATTTTGGACCCAAAAGCTTAGCTTTTCACTGGTTATCGCAAGTTTAGATTGGATAAATTAACTCAAAAATTGTAGTGCATTTTAAAGTAGTTTAATATAGTTAAAGCTCTCTATTACTTTCACCTGAACTTGGTTTTGACTTTTTTTTTTTTTAACCCTAGCCCCTACTTTTAGCTTTAGTAAACCAGATTTCTGAAGCAGTATTTCACAAAAGTGTGGTCTCTGTTTAACAGCTTCCATTTTCTCTGTAGTTTAAGACTAAGGCCACTAATGCTAGCAATGCCTAGGGCTCCTTTGTAGATCTAAGTCAGAAATTTTGGATTTGGGGTCCAACAATCTTGGGTGGTGGTCTTTTTTTTTTTTTTTTTTACAACAATATGTTTGTTTTTGTTTTGTTTTGTTTAGAGAGAGAAAGGGAGAGGGAGAGAGAAACATCCATCAGCTGCCTCCTGCACAGCCCCTACTGGGGATTGTTCCCAGGCATATGTCCTGACCAGGAATTGAACCTGCCACTTCTCAGGGAATGGGACTATACTCAACTAACTGAGCCACACCAACCCAAGGCATCTTTTTTTTTACTTAAAAAAAAAAAATCCACACCAGAGGGAATTTTATTTATTTTAGATGATGGCGGGGAGGGGGTGGGGAGAGAGAGGTGGGGAGAGGCAGAGAGAAGAGGATTGAGGAAGGAGAAAAGGAGAAGGAACATTGATTAGTTGCTTCTTGTACATACCCCAATTAGGACAGAATTAGGAACCTAGGTATGTGCCCTGAATGGGAATCGAATCTGCAAACTTTTTTTTTTTTTAAATATATTTTATTGATTTTTTTACAGAGAGGAAGGGAGAGAGATAGAAAGTCAGAAACATCGATGAGAGAGACATCGATCAGCCGCCTCCTGCACGCCCCACAGTGGAGATGTGCCTGCAAACAAGGTACATGCCCCCGACCGGAATCGAACCTGGGACCTTTCAGTCCGCAGGCCGACGCCCTATCCACTGAGCCAAACCGGTCTTGGCCGAATCTGCAAACTTTTGATGTATGGAATGACACTCTAACCAACTGAGCAACACCGGCCAGGGCTTGGATGTTAAGTTTGAGAACCATTATTCTAATTAAATAATTAGAAATTAACTGTATTTACTTACGTTTAATTATGGAGGACTAAACACTCTGCCCTCATGCTTTTTATTTTGTTTTTGAAATATGTCTATTGATTTCAGAGAGGAAGGAAAAGGGAAAGAGAGAGACATCAATGATGAGAGAAAATCATTGATTCACTATCTTCTACACACCCCACACTGGTGACTGAACTCCAAACCAGGGCATATGGCCTGATTAGTATTCAAACTGTGACCACTGAGCCGCTGAAGCTGGGCTAATGTATGCTTCTTTTAGAATGTTCAAATATTAATTAGACAGTGCAAAATGTACTTAGTGAGCCTGTTCACATAATTTCAAGTCATCTTTTATTTCAGGGAAGTTCTATTAATTACAGTTTTACACTAGTGAAAGATCTTCCCCCTAGTACACTTACTAAACATGATCACTTAACTTTTGTATATTTTTCCATAAAAATCAAACTATACTATACATTGTACTGTGACTTGAGTTTTCATTGTATCATTGACATATTTTTGTGTCATTAGATTATTATTATTTTTTAATCTTCACCTGAGGACATGCTTAGATCGAGGAGGAAGGATAAAAGAGAGAGAGAAACATTGATCCATTGCCTTCCATACGTGTCCCAAATGGGGATTTAACCTACAACTCAGGTATGTGGTCTGCTGGGCAATTAACCAGCAACCTTTCAGTGCACTGGACCTGCCTAACCAATTGAGTGACTCAGGCCAGGTTAGATTCTTTTTAATGACAATATTTCACAGTATGAATGTATACTGTAAATTATTTAATCAACTTTCTATTGATTAGACTTGAAGCTATTTCCATTTTTCATCATTGGGTTTCCTTATACTTATTAACTTAATATTCTTGCAGCCTGGGGTATTTTAACCACTAATAAATAATGAGAGAAAAGATCGTGTGATTTGGAAAGGATTCGCTGGTAATTATTAGATTCTAGTTCAAGCAGTTTCTATCTAAGGTAGTCACTTAGTTTCTTGTTATTTTAATTTATTTTTTGTATTCCTTTCAGTTAAAAACCTGTAGTTTTACCTCTTGTGCAGACTGATGTAGGAACACAAGCTGGAACATAGGATTTGTATTGGTGGAGATTGTGAATTGTGCATAGATTCAAATTAGCATTTGCAGTGTGTGATCTTGGGCAGGTAAATTCAATGTCTTTAAGCCTGTTTCCATATATGTGAAGTGGGGATAGTAACAGAACTACTTCATAAGACTTCGCAAGGATAATGTTATAATGAATGGCTGGAATATACTAACTACTTGGTAAAAGTTTTTCTGATGCTGGAAGTTAAAGAAATCTCTGGTTTCATTTCAAATATGTGTTTTTAATTGGTTAATACTTTAATACACATTTAGAGAAGTGGTTCTCAAATAAGGTAGTTTTGTTTTCCAGGGGATATTTGACAGTGTCTGGAGACATTCTTTTTTTTTTAAAAAAAAAATACATTTTATTGATTTTTTACAGAGAGGAAGGAAGAGGGATAGAGAGTTAGAAACATTGATGAGAGAGAAACATCGATCAGCTGCCTCTTACACACCTCCTACTGGGGGTGTACCCACAATCAATGTATATGCCCTTGACCGGAATTGAACCTGGGACCTTTCAGTCCACAGGCCAACACTATCCACTGAGCCAAACTGGTTAGGGCATGGAGATATTCTTGTTTTTCAAAACTGCAGGTTGGTTCCATTGACATAAACATCCTACAATGCAGTGGACAGTGACCTGCCATGTTGCTGATGTTAAAAAACTCTGAAATAGCTCTGGCCAGTGTGGGTCAATGGATAGAGTGTTTGTGGGCCATGGACTAAAGGGTCCCAGGTCTAATTCTGATCAAGTGCACTCACCTGGGTAACAGGCTCAATCCCTGGCCCTGGTCAGGGTGTGTGCGGGAGTCAACCAATAGGTGTATGTGTCTTTCTCATATCAATGTTTCTCTCTGTCTCTTCTCTCCCTCCCACTCTCCTTAGAAAATCAATGAAAAAATATTATTGGGTGAGTATAATTAGTAACAATAACAAAAGAAGTTTATTATTTTGAGGCAAGAAGAAATCATTGGTTTCATTTCAGATATATACTTTTAAATTGGTTACAAATATTTCAATACACATTTAGAGCAGTGGTTCTCAATGGGTAGTTTTGCTTCCTAGAGGCCATTAGACAGTGTCTAGAAGCATTTTGTTTGTTAAAACTGCACGTTGGTTCTGCTGATTTAAACATCCTATAATGCATGGGACAGTCTCTACTCCCAACAAGAATTATATTTCCCATAATGTAAGTGGTCTGAGGTTAAACAGGGGATGTAACCCTCATCAGTGTGGTTCAGTTGGTTTGAGCATTGTCCCATGTACCAAGAAGTAGCTGGTTCTATTCCTGGTCAAGGCATATGCATGGTTTGCAGGCTTGATCCCCAGTAGGGGGTGTGCAGGAGGCAGCCTGTTATTTTTCTCTCCCTCTGTCTTCCCCACTTTCTCTGAAATCAGTAAAAATATACTTAAAACATAAATAAACACTGATGTGGAGCTATTTAAAATCATGAACAATATAAACTTTAAAAAAGAGTGATGTAATTGAAAATTCTGACAACATAAACATTTTCCTTGGGCCAAGAAGTACAAAAAATTGGACTCGTTGCCAACAGTGAAGAATTACTTGATTTAATAAAAATAGAGATTCCTCGCTTCCCTTAAACACACACACACACACACACACACACACACACACACTAAGCCATGGCTGGTGGTCTCAGTAGTTAGAGCTTTGGCTTGAACACTGAAGGATCTTGGAATCAGTTATCAGTCAAGTGCATGAACATGGGTTGCGGATTCGATCTCCAGCTCTAGTCAGGGTGCTTGCAAGAGGCACCCAATTGATGATGTGTCTCTCTCACATCCATGTTTCTCCCTGTATCTCTAAAAATCTATGGGAAAAATGTCTTCAGGGCATGATTAACAACAACAAAAGAAAGTTGTTGGGAAATTTATCTGAAGAGGTGATTCCCTCTGGAACAGTGGTTCTCAACCTTCCTAATGCCGTGACCCTTTCATACAGCTCCCCGTGTTGTGGTGACCCCCAACCATACAATTATTTTCCTTGCTACTTCATAACTGTAATTTTGCTGCTGTTAATGATCTGTAATGTAAATATCTGATTTGCAGGATGTTTTAGGTGACCCTTCTGAAAAGGTCGTTCAACCCCCAAGGGGTCGAGACCCACAGGTTGAGAACCGCTGCTCTAGAAACACACTTTAACTTTACAAAGGCCTCACCATGTTCTCTTATCTCCTGCCCCCAAACACCCCATCTAATAAAAGAGTAATATGCAAATTGACTACCTCCTCTATGCTCACAAGCCACACCCACCAGCCAATCAGAGTGAATATGCAAATTAACCAAACCAAGATGACTATAGCCACAGAGAGAGCAGGAAGGAGGCTTGAGTTGTCCCTGGAGGTGGAGGAAGCCAAGCTTTCAGCACACCCTGGCCAGTGCACCAGGCTACAAAGTTTGAATTGTAGAAGAAAAATCTCAGATACCAGGGCCTCAGCTTGGGTTGCTGGGGAGCGGGGACGGCCTGCAAACCACCACAGGCCCCTCATTCAGGCCACCCTACACCCCAAGGGCACACCCACCCTGATTCAGGACACCCTTCAGGGCAAACCAGCTGGTCCCACCTGTGCAGCAGGCCTCTATCCTATTTAATAAAAGAGTAATATGCAGATTGACCATCACTCCAACAGACAAGATGACTGCCCCCATGTGGTCACAAGATCCTGCTCTCATGTGGATACAAGATGGCTAGCAGAAGAAGGCAGTTGGGAGGGACCAGGCCTGCAAGGGAGGGCATTTGGGGGTGGTCAAGCCTGCATGGGGAGGGCAGTTAGGGATGACCAGGCCAGCAGAGGAGGGAAGTTGGGGGTGACCGGGCCTGCAGAGAAGGGCAGTTAGAGATGACCAGGCCCATAGGGAAGGGCAATTAGGGGCAAACAGGCTGGCAGGGGAACAGTTAGGCATCAATTAGGCTGACAGGGGGTGATCAGGCTGGCAGGCAGAAGTGGTTAGGGGCAATCAGGAAGGCAGGCAGGTGAGCAGTTGGGAGCCAGCAGTCCTGGATTGTGAGAGGGATGTCCCACTGCCCGTTTAGGCCTGATCCTATCTTGATCGGGCCTAAATGGGCAGTTGGACATCCCTTAAGGGGTCCTAGTTTGGAGAGGGTGCAGGCTGGGCTGAAGGACACACACGCCCCCCTTGCCCCCCTTGCATGAATTTCATGCACTGGGCCTGTAGTCTATATATATAAAAGCCAAGAAACTGGAACGGCAGAACAAGAACGACCGGACACTATGATATGCACTGCGGCAGCCAACCAAGTCTGATAGGGGCCTGATCAACCCCCCCCAACCACCCATTGCCCCTCTACCCTGGCTGGCCCATTCCCTATTGGCCCTCTCTACCCCAGTTGGGGGCATGGCCAGCTGGCCAACCTTCTGTGTCCCCTCTCTGCCACTGCCTGGCCCTGATCAACCAGCTGGACCCCACCCTTGCATGAATTCATGCACCAGGCCTTTATTCCTATATATTAAAGAGATTATATGCAAATTAACCCTCAGTCCCTCACAAGATGGCTGCCTACGATCTGGCCGGTGGGGTGTTAGTGGGCCTAAATAGGTAGTTGGATATTCCCCAAGGGGTCCCGGATTAGAGAAGGTGCAGGCTGGGCTGAGGGAACCCTCCCCCCTATTGCATGAATTTTGTGTACCAGGCCTGTAGTTTTATTATAAAATATTTGAGATGAATATGCACACACCCATCACTTATATTCCACAGTTAAATGTTTCGGTATATGTTATGTTTATGTTAAATATTTTTATTGATTCATAGATAGGAGAAGAGAGAGAATCATCTACAGGAAAGACACATCAATCTGTTGCCTCTTGCAAAACCTCTACTGGGGATTGAGCCCTTAACCTGGGCATATGCCCTGTCTGGGAATCGAACCTGGGACCTCTTGGTCCATAGGACAATATTCAGTTGACTAAGCCACACCTGATTCATCTCTTTTTATTCAATAGTCCATGATTCTGAAATGCTAAAGTACAATATATATTTTTTTAAAATATATCTTTATTGATTTTAGAGAGGATGAAAGAAGGAGAGGGAGAGAGAGATAGAAACATCAATGATGAGAGAGTGTCATTCATCGGCTGCTTCCTGCATGCCTCATATTGGGGATCTAGCTGCAACCCATACATGTGCCTTGACCACATATGCCCTGACTGGGAATTGAACCATGACTTCCTAGTTCATAGGTAGATACATAGCTGGCCAATATTATTTTTTTAAGGTATTTGAAATCTACATATAGTAAAAGGCACAACTTGTAAGTGTATGATTTGGTGAGTTTTTTTTTTTTTAATCCTTATCTGAGGATGTTTTTCCATTAAAAAAAAAACCCAACATATTGATATTTTTTTCAAAGAGGAAAGGAGATAGTTAGAAACATCTATGAGAGAGAAACATCGATCAGCTGCCTCCTGCACACCCCCCACTGGGGATGTGTTAGCAACCAAGGTATATGCCCTTGACCAGAATCCAACCTGGGACCCTTCAGTCCACAGGCTGATGCTCTATCCACTGAGCCAAACCAGTTTGGGCTATTTTTCTAATTTTAGAGAGTGGAAGCGAGGGAAAGATAGAAATGTCGGTGTGAGAAAAACACATCATGTGATTGCCTCTTGCAATGGAGGTATATACTCTCGACCGGAATTGAACCTGGAACCCTTCAGTCGGCCCCCATGCTCTACCCACTGAGTTAAATGGGCTAGGGCTGATTAGGTGATTTTAGGTAATTACATTCATCTGTTTAATTCAAACTCCTATCAAGATATAGAACATTATTGCCATCTTCGACATCTCCTTGTGTCCCTTCCTATTCACAATTATACCTGACAGCATTTAAATTCAAGATTCCATTCCCAAAATATACTTCACAGCATATCACAGGTTATATGATATATTAAATACATAGTAACTATACCTAGTTAGTTACTCATTAAGTATTTGCTAGTACTACTATTAAGTGTAAAAAATAAAGTGTCCATTTTGAATATCTGTAAAAAGTTTGGATTCATTTGTTTTTGTAATATTAGCTCTATAGATAGATTTTTGCATAAGTGTAGTACTTTGAAGATGTTAACATTTTAGAAATTGAATAAAGAGCTCTTGTGATCTTCAGACTTTTTTCATAAGATAGTATATTTGTAGTCTTACAAATGCATATGGCCTCTTGTACATCTTTCTGGAGAGTTCTCACACTACAAAGAAAAAGAACATACTTGCATTATTAAGTTTACCAGCTTGTTTGTTTCATATGCCTAAATTCTATACCTTCTTTTCAAGAAGTATCATCTTTTATGATTTCTAGTTTATAAGTGCATGTGCACTTGCTTTTCTTTTCTTTTTCTTTTATAATTCCATTGTTTTTTAAATTAATATTATTAAGATTATTACATTTGTTTCTCTTTTTCCCCTCCATAGCACCCCTCCACCCAGCTACCACCCCTCCCTCTGCCCTTACCTCCCTCCCATTGACCTCATCCATAGGTGTATGATTTTTGTCCAGTCTCTCCCTGTACACCCCTCACCCCTTTCCCCCTGAGAATTATCCGTCCACTCCCTTTCTGTGCTCCCAATTCTATTATATTCACCAGTTTATTCTGTTGATCAAATTTTTAATTCACTTAATTTTTAGATTCACTTGTTGATAGATATGTATTTGTTGTTCATAATTTTTTGGCTTTTACCTTTTTCTTCTTCCTCTTCTAAAAGAGTACCTTTCAGCAT
>JAAGEH010000366.1:1657856-1713619 GCA_011751065.1 Lasiurus cinereus
GCTCTTTATCTGCCCTGCAATTCTGAATGATAGCTTTGCTGGATAGATTATTCTTGGTTGTAGGTTCTTGGTATTCATCACGTTGAATATTTCTTGCCACTCCCGTCTGGCCTGCACGTTTCTGTTGAGAAATCAGCTGACAGTCGTATGGGTGCTCCCTTGTAGGTAATGAACTGTTTTTCTCTTGCAGCTTTTAATATTCTCTCTTTGTCTTTTGTTCTTTGTATTTTAATGATGATGTGTCTTGGTGTAGTCCTCTTTGGATTCCTTTTATATGGGGTTCTGTGTGCTTCCTGGACTTGTAAGTCTACTTCTTTTACCAGATGTGGGAAGTTTTCAGTCATTATTTCTTTAAGTAGGTTTTCAGTATCTTGCTGTCTCACTTCTTCTGGCACCTCCACAATTCTGATGTTGGTACGCTTGAAGCTGCCCCAGAGGCTCCTTACATTATCTTCACATTTTTGGATTCTTTTCTCTTCTTGCTTTTCCAGTTGAGTGTTTTCTTCTTCTTTATATTTCAAATTTTTGACTTGATTCTTGCCTTCCTCTAGTCTGCTGTTCTCTGTACAATATTTTTTATTTCAGTCAGTGTATGTTTAATTTTTAGTTGGTTCTTTTGCATCTCTAGTTGGTTCTTTTTTATCTCCTCTTGGGTCTCGCTAAATTTATCCATCTTTTCTAGGATATTCTTGAAAAACCTTATAAGCATGGTTTTGAACTCTATATCCAGTCGTTTGTTTTCCTCCATTTCTTTTGTTTGTGATCCCTTCCCTTGTCTCAGCATTTTCACTATGCCGGGAGAACTCCTGTGTTGGATTCAGCCTTATGATACCAGACTTGCAAAACCGAAGAAGCCTCTGTTGAGCTTGGGAGGGGTGGAGTCTCAGAGCTTAAGGGACTGCCTTGCCTTCCAGTCGGCCCCGCCCTCCATGGCCCCCAAGTCTCACCTGACTGGGTAATCGCTGGAGCAGTCCCTTGAGCGCGCGCTCTTGCATTGCCTCTAGACTGCTGCCTTTCAGGCTCCCCTGTGCTCCGGGACCATATGAGTCTGGGTCCCCAGGGTTTTGCCCGAAACTGGGGTTTAGTGGAGTTAGAAGTGATGCAGTTGGGAGCGTCTGTCTCCTGCCCACTTGTGAAAAGCCAGCAGCACAAATCAGCAGTCGGTCTTCTGAGCACAGTGCCGTGCGCGCCACCAGACTTCTGATCTTTTGCGACTCCCCTAAATTTCCATGCACTTCTCCCTTTTAACAGTCCAAACTCCCCCTCGTATGAGTTTTGGCTGCATCTGGGGTTTAGTGTCGTAGGATAAGGGTTCAATGCTGTTGAGAGTCTCCGTCTCCTTCCTGCCAGAGCAAGCCAGCCAGGTTCTCCGCCACCCGCTCTCTCCACGCGCCTACGTCTCCGTACCTCAGCTTTTTGCAGCTCCTCTGGTTCTCTGTGAGCCTCTCTCTTTCCTTCTAGTTGTAGAATTTCCACTCAGCCAGCTTTCCTGTGGTTCTGGATGATGTCCGTTCTGTCTTTTAATTGTAGTTTTGAAATTGTTGTTCGAGGCATCAGTATAGGTGTTTACCTTTGCCGCCATCTTCTTAATATGCCTTTTCTTTCAGTTTGCAGATTTTTTTTTTAATTTCCAGTAAAATGATTTTAAATATAATACATGTAATAAACACTAATATTTCAAGAAAAACTATCTTAAAATAATATTACATGTAATAAACATATCTGAAGAATAAATGATTTTAAATATGATGTTACCTGCAAAAAACACCAATTATTTCAGAAAAATAATCTTACATATTTTACATATAATAAACATTAATATTTCAAGAATAAATGGATTTTAAGTATAATAGCAGAATTGTACTAACATTGTATGATATCACAAAAGTTGTAGGTAATATTAAAAATTTGCAAATAATAGGATTTCATCTATTCTAGGATATTTTTCCCTCTCTGGCTCTATTTTTGTTCATCTGTTTATATGGTTCATTATATTCCACAAATGAGTGAGATGATATGATATTTATCTGTCTCTGATGGCTTATTTTACTTAGCATGATGCTTTTAAAGTCTGTTTTGTTGGCTATGAGTATTGCTACTCTAGTTTTTTTTTCTTTTCCATTTTCACGGTAAGATTTTTTTCCATCTCTTCACTTTCATCCTCAGTGTCTTTTGTTTTGAGGTGGATCTCTCTCTCTCTCTCTCTCTTTTTAAAATATATTTTATTGATTTTTTACAGAGAGGAAGGGAGAGAGATAGAAAGTCAGAAACAGCTGAGACCGGTTTGGCTCAGTGGATAGAGCGTCGGCTTACCGACTGAAAGATCCCAGGTTCGATTATGGTTGGGGCAATGTGCCTTGCTTGCAGGCACATCTCCACTGTGGGGCGTGCAGGAGGCGGCTGATCGATGTCTCTCTCTCATCGATGTTTCTGACTTAACTTTTTCTTTTTTTCTTTTAAATATATTTTATTGATTTTTTTATGAGAGGAAGGGAGAGAGATAGAAAGTCAGAAACATCGATGAGAGAGAGACATCGATCAGCCGCCTCCTGCACGCCCCAAGTGGAGATGTGCCTGCAAGCAAGGCACATGCCCCCAACCGGAATCAAACCTGGGACCCTTCAGTCTGAAAGCTGATGCTCTATCCACTGATTCAAACTGGTCTCGGTGAGGTGGGTCTCTTATAGACAGCATATAGTTGGGTCTTGTTTTTGTATCCATTCAGCGACCCTACATCTGTTGATTTGAGCATTTAATTCATTTACATTTAGGATTATTATTGAGAAGTACTTATTTATAGCCATTTTAATTCTGTATGGCTAGTTTTCTCTCTGTGTTTCTTCTTCTCATCAATCACTTACATCAATCCCTTTAGTATTATAATGCTGGATTGGTGGTGATGAACGCCATTCACCTTTTTTTTTTTTTTGTCTGAAAAGCTCTTTATTTGATCATCTATTTTGAATGATAGCCTTGTGGATATAGTAATCTTGGTCTCAGATCCTTGCTTTCCATTACCTTGAGTACTTCATGCCATTCCCTCTTGGCCTGCAGAGTTCCTGATAAATCAGGTGTCAGCCTTATGGGAACTCCTGGAGTTAACAGTTTCTTTTCTCTTGTTGCCTTTAAGATTCTTTATCTTTAATTTTTCCCATTTTTATTATGATGTGTCTGGGTGTGGGTCTGTTTGGGTTCTTCTGGTTTAGGGTTCTCTGTACCTCCTGAACTTGTGTGACTTGCCTTTACCAGGTTAGGGAAGTTTATACAATTATTTCTTCAAACACCTTCTCTATTCCTTTCTCCCTTTCTGCCGCTTCTGGCACACCTTCTATTCTAATGTTGTTTCACATTCTTCCACAGTTCCCTGAAGCTTTCTTCCTGTGTTTTAATTGTTTTATTATAAAGGGTTCTGTAATTGAGTGATATTTTCAACTCTGCCTTCTAATTCACCGATTCAACCCTTAGCTTCCTTTCATGCTGTGTATTCTTTCCAATATGTTGTTTATTTGTGTTATGTCATTCCTTATCTGACTTCTTTTTTCATAGTTGTTAGATCTTTTTTCATAATGTTAAGCATTTTTTAAAATATATATTTTATTGATTGTTTTACAGAGAGGAAGGGAGAGGTATAGGGAGCTAGAAACATAGATGAGAGAGAAACATCCATCAGCTGCCTCTTGCACATCCCCTACTGTGGATGTGCCCACAACCAAGGTACATGCCCTTGACCGGAATTGAACATGGGACTTTTCAGTCCTCAGACCGATGCTCTATCGACTGAGCCAAACCGGTTTTGGCCTGTTAAACATTTTTTAAAAATATATTTTACTGGTATTTTACAGAGAGGAACGGAGAGGGATAGAGAGTTAGAAACATAGATGAGAGAGAAATATCAATCAGCTGCCTCTTGCACACCCCCTACTGGGGATGTCCCTATAACCAAGGTATATGTGTTGATCGAAATTGAACCTGGAACCCTTCAGTTTGCAGGCTGAAGCTCTGTCCACTGAGCCAAACCAATTAGGGCTTGTTGACCATTTTAAACATCATTACTCTGAACTCTGTTTCAGGTACATTTCTTATCATTGCTTAATTTATCTCTTCTGAAGAATTCCCTAGTTCTTTCATCTGAGAGTTGTTTCTTTGTCTCCTATTTTAATTGTCTGTTTGGGTTTGTGACTATGTTTTAGGGAGGTCCTCTATACCTCTCATTCTCTAGAGTAGGACAGTGATTAGTGTTACCAGCTATTTCTGACTAATTGGGTCCGGCAAAGACTCAAAGCCTCTAGAGACTGCCTTTGTCTAATAGGATTCTGACTTGAATGGCCCCAGGCAATAGTCCTCACCTGTGGCAAGAGTTTTTTCATTAGTGTAATTGTTGCTTCTACCTGGAGGCTAATTGTTACTTTTAATCTCTTATGTGGCCTCAGGGGAAGGTGCTATTGAATAGGGTGTGTCAACTGTCTTCCCCACAGGCAAGGCAGATGTCGGTGTGGGAAAGTTGTCCTCTACTTTGTGATGGAATGATTCAGCCCAGGAAGTTTGAGATATCTGCCTTCTGAGCGCTCCATCGAGTCCCCAGTTCTGGGTTCTGCTCTCCCAGCTCCAGTCAACTTCATCCTCCCTCTGCTAAGGTGGGTGGCTCCACAGGGAAGTTTTGTGAGTTGGCCCTTTATGAGGGTACCTGGACTTTCAGTTGCAATTCCCTGGCAGACAGCACCCATTGTTTTTCATAGCTAAATGTTATGTGGGTACCCTCCTTAGTTTGTGCTCTGTGCTAGGGAGACCAGCTTTGGGATTAGATCCCAGAGTTCTCAGTGGCACTTCCCCCTGTCCCCCTCCCCTGACTGCTGAGATATTTCTTCGGGACTTCAGTTTCCGTCTTTGGGTTCCCTGCCAGCCCTTACCTGCTTCCACCCCTCCTACCAGTCTCTATGTGGTCTCCACCATTGGTCCTTGGGTATCAGGGTTCTCTATTGTGAGTTTTCCATTGATTATTCAGGAAACCTTTATGTATTTCAGTTGTACTTTGCAGCTTGTTCCTCAGATCATGTCCATGCAGCATCCCCCTAGTTTTCCTGCCATTTTTAATTTCTCCTAGAAATCAAGAAGTTCTTGATATTTATCCTTAGTCTATAGACTGTATTTGATGTGTATGGTTTTTATTTTATTACTAGTGGCCTGGTGCATGGATTCGTGCTCAAAGAAAGAAAATTAATTAGAAAAAATATTTTAACGTTGCTATTCATCCTTTCTCTAAAATAGAAGTGTCATCCAAATTCATGATCAACAATGACAGATCAAAACACATGCATGCAATTGGTGCTGAGAGCCTTTTATGTATTGCACATTCAAAAGTCAACTTTTATTTTTAAACTAGAGGCCTGGTGTACGAAATTTGTGCAAGGAGGGCGAACTCTCTCCAATCTGGGACCCCTCAAGGGATGTCCCGTTGCCTTTTTAGGTCTGATCCTAAACAGACAGTCGGACATCCCTCTTACAATCCTGAACTGCTACCTCTCAACTGCTCGCCTGCCTGCTTTCTTGATTACCCTAACTCCTTCTGCCTGCCAGCCTGATCGCCCCTAACCACTCCCCTGCCAGCCTGATTGATGCCTAATTGTTCCCCTGCCAGCTTGTTTGCCCCTAACTGCCATTCCCTGCAGGCCTGATCTCCCCCCCTCCAACTGCTCTCCCCTGCAGGCCTGGGTCCCCCCCAACTGCCTTTCCCTGTAGGCCCGGTCACCCCCAACTTCCCTCTACCAGCCTGGCCACCCCTAACTACCCTCTCCTGCAGGCTTGATCACCCCCAACTGCCCTCCCTTGCAGACCTGGTCCCTCCCAACTGCCCTCACCTGCTGGCCATCTTGTGGTGGCCATCTTGTGTCCACATGGGGGCAGGATCTTTGATCACATGGGGGTTTGAGTGATGGTCAGTTTGCCTATTATTTTTTTATTAGATAGGATGAGGTAGGTTAGAAGCTTGGTGCATGAGTAGGGGCCAGCTGGTTTGCCCTGAAGAGTGTTCCGGATTAGGGTCGGAGTTCTCTTGGAGGGTGGGGCAGCCTGGGCCAGGGTCCTGTGATGGTTTGCAGGCCACCCATGCTCCCTGGCGACACAAGCGGAAGCCCTGGTATTTGAGACTTATTTATCTTCTGCAATTGAAACTTTGTAGCCTAGAGCGGAGCCAAGCTTCCTGCTCACTCTGTGGTGGCAGTCATTTCTGTTGGGATTTAGTTATCTTATATATTGAAATGTTGTAGACTTAAGCGGAGGCCAAGGCAGGACAGGGCTACAGAAGCTTCGCTTCCTCCATCGCCCAGGACAACCTTAGCCTCCTGCTCTCTCCAGGTCTGTGGCTGCCGCCATTTTGTTGAGATTTATTTATCATCTATAATTGAAACTTTGTAGCCTTGAGTGGAGGCCTGGGCCCGCCAGTATGTGTGGAAAGCTTGGCTTCCTCCTTTGCTGGGGAAACCCAAGCCTCCCTCCTGCTTGTTACGTGGCCGCAGCTATCTTGGTTGGGGTTAATGTGCATATGTGCTCCTAGTTGGCTGGTGGATGTGGCTTGTGGGCGTGGCTTGTGAGTAAAGTGGAGTAATGGTTAATTTGCATATTACTGTCTTATTAGATAGGATTGCCAGTGCTTGTCATTTGTGCCAACTAGTCAGTCGGTCAGATGGATGTACAATTGGTCACTTAGCCTTAATATATATGGGTTACAATGATTCCTTTTATCTGTGAAACTGGGCCCATGTCTGCTATTTGCTATGCTGTCACTTGGAATCATTCAACTCTTTTAGGGTTTGGGGAATTGGATTAAAAGGCTGTAAAAAAAAAATGGTTTCCTGCCCCCACCAGCTTATTTTGGTGAATTGTAAACCATTATTCAATTTGTTTTAGATCACTGGTTCTCAACCTTCCCAATGCTGTGAACTTTTAATAAAGTTCCTCTTGTTGTGCTGACCCCAACCATAAAATTACTTTGATTGCTACTTCATAACTGTAATTTTGCTATTGTTAATGAAATCGTAATGTAAAAATCTGTGGTTTCCAATGGTTTTAGACAACCTGCTAGCGTTTTTCAACTTGTTGGTTGCAACCCACAGGTTGATAACTGCTGCTATAGAGCCCAAGACCATTGGAAAACACAGATATTTACATTTTGATTCATAACCGTAGTAAAAATATAGTTATGAAGTAAGAAAGAAAATACTTTTATGGTTGGGGGTCACCACAACATGAGGAATTATATTAAAGGGTCCGTGACATTAGGAAGGTTGAGAACCACTGTTTTAGATGGTTAAGCATTTGTGCCATGTCTGCTATTTGACAACACTGCCAACTTGTTCTCTCAGAGACTTTTTGGTCTTATCTCCTTTGCTTAGAGAATTTTCTCCCAGTTACGATATACCTGGGTTTTTCATTTTTGTTTTCAAATTTTGCTAGGATGTTATTTCCTGACGGTATTACATGAAGATAACATCATTCTACATTCTTTTATTTTAAATTAATTCTTTATTACTCAGATTATTACATTTGTTTCTCTTTTTTCCCCTCCATAGCACCCCTTCACCCAGCTCCCACCCTTCCCTCTGCCCTTACCTCCCTCCCATTGACCTCATCCATAGGTGTGTGATTTTTGTCCAGTCTCTCCCTGTACACCCCTCACTCCTTTCCCCCTGAGAATTATCAGTCCACTCCCTTTCTGTGCTCCCGATTCTATTATATTCACCAGTTTATTCTGTTGATCAAATTTTTAATTCACTTAATTTTTAGATTCACTTGTTGATAGATATGTATTTGTTGTTCATAATTTTTTGGCTTTTACCTTTTTCTTCTTCCTCTTCTAAAAGAGTACCTTTCAGCATTTCATATAATACTGGTTTGGAGTTGATGAACTCCTTTAGCTTTTTCTTCTCTGTGAAGCTCTTCATCTGCTCTGCAATTCTGAATGATAGCTTTGCTGGATAGAGTATTCTTGGTTGTAGGTTCTTGCTGCTCATTACGTTGAATATTTCTTGCCACTCCCATCTGGCCTGCATAGTTTCTGTTGAGAAATCAGCTGACAGTTGTATGGGTGCTCCCTTGTAGGTAATGAACTGTTTTTCTCTTGCTGCTTTTAATATTCTCTCTTTGTCTTTTGCTCTTGGTATTTTAATTATGATGTGTCTTGGTGGAGTCCTCTTTGGATTCCTTTTATATGGGGTTCTGTGTGCTTCCTGGACTTGTAAGTCTATTTCTTTTACCAGATGTGGGAAGTTTTCAGTCATTATTTCTTTAAATAGGTTTTTCAGTATCTTGCTCTCTCACTTCTTCTGGCACCCTCACAATTCTGATGTTGGTACGCTTGAAGCTGTCCCAGAGGCTCCTTACATTATCTTCACATTTTTGGATTCTTTTCTCTTCTTGCTTTTCCAGTTGAATGTTTTCTGCTTCTTTATATTTCAAATTTTTGACTTGATTCTTGCCTTCCTTTAGTCTGCTGTTAGGACTCTGTATAATATTTTTTATTTCAGTCAGTGTATGTTTAATTTCTAGTTGGTCTTTTTTCATCTCTAGTTGGACCTTTTCCATCTGTTGGATCTTTTGCATCTCTAGTTGGTCCTTTTTCATCTCCTCTTGGCTCTCGCTAACTTTATTCAACTTTTTTAGCATATTCTTGAAAAATCTTATAAGCGTGGTTTTGAACTCTATATTCAGTTGTTTGTTTTCCTTCATTTCTTTTGTTTGTGATCCCTTCCCTTATCTCAGCATTTTCACTATGCCAGGAGAATTTCTGTGTTGGATTCAGCCTTATGATACCAGACTTTGAAAACCGCAGAAGCCTCTGTTGAGCTTGGGATGGGTGGAGTCTCAGGGCTTAAGGGACCGCCTTGACTTCCAGTCGGCCCCGCCCACCACGACCCCTGAGTCTCACGTGACTGGGTAATTGCTGGAGTGGTCCTTGTGCGCGGGCGTACTCGCAGTGCCTCTAGACCGCTGCCTTTCCTGCCCCCCTGCGCTCCAGGACCACACGAGTCTAGGTCCCCAGGGTTTCACCCGAAATAGGGGCTTACTGGAGTCAGAAGTGGCACATTTGGGAGGGTCTGTCTCCCACCCACTGGCGAAATCCAGCGGCACAATCAGCAATCTGTCTTGCATGCAGTGCCGTGCGCGCCACCTGCCCTCTGATCTTTTGCGACTCCCCTAAATTTCCGTGCACCTCTCCCTTTTCACAGTCCAACCTGCCCCCCGTATGAGTTTCGGGTGTATCTGTGGTTTAGTGTCGTAGGATAAGGGGTTCAATGCCTTTGAGAGTCTCCATTTCCCTCCCGCCAGAGGAAACCATCCAGGTACTCCGCCACCCGCTCTCTCTACACGCGCGTCTCCGTACCTCGGCTTTTTGCAGCTCCTCTGGGTTTCTGTGAGCCCCTCTCCTTCCCTCTAGCTGTAGAACTTCCACTCAGCCAGCTTTCCTGTGGTTCTGGATTATGTCCATTCTGTATTTTAGTTGTAGTTTTGAAATTGTTGTGCGAGGCAGCAGTGTAGGTGTTTACCTATGCCGCCATCTTGGATTCTCTCCATTCTCCATTCTTTACCCTCCAATTTTTTTTTCTGCAGAGCATTTACCTGTTTAATTTGTATGTCTTTCTCTATGGCAGAATGTAAGCTCCACAAAAGCAGGGACTTACTTAGTTTTGTTCAATACTCTAATCCTGGCAGCTATATTTTAATAATTCCTAACAACATAGTAAGCTTATAGTAATTATTTAATGAATGAATGAGGGAAGGAATGAAAGCAATAGACAACGCATGTAATAGTATTTTCCTCCACTGCTGACTTTAGTTAATTGGTGTTTTTTAAAGTCATAGCTAGGCATTGGTAAAATATATATATGTATGTACATATATATACACACATATTTTTAAATAATTTTATTGATTTCAGTGAAGATAGGGGAGAAATATCAATGATGGGAGAGAATCATTGATCGGTTGTCTCCTGCATATCCCCTATGGGGGATTGAGCCCGAAACCCAGGCACGTACCCTTGATCAGAAGTGAACCTTGGACCCTTCATTCCACAGGCTAACACTCTATCCAGTGAGTCAAACTCTCGTGTAGTAATTGGTAAATATTTAACCAGTTCTTACAGGTAACTTTTAGAATAATTGAAAAACAGTTTAATGGGATAGTGAAGGTGTTGAATATTTTATTATCTGTCAGATATTTCATAATCATGATCCCTTAGATTTCTATAACAACACTGGCTATTATTTGTCCCATGTTTCAGGTGAGAAAATTAGGCCATAGATGTTAAGTATTTTGCTTAAGACTGCTTAGCTAAAAAGTGGCAAAGTTTAGTTTGATGCTAAATTATTATTTTTTTTTATAATTAAAGAACATTTTTATTGATTTCAGACAGAGGAAGGAAGAGGGAGAGATAGAAACATCTATGAGAGAACCATTGATTGACTGCCTCCCATATGCCCTCTAATGTCCTCACTGGGAATCAAACCTTGACTTCCTGGTTCATAGGTCAGCACTCAGCCACCTGGCTCTCTACTGGTGCAAATTCTTGTCTTTAAAATATATATATTTTAATTGATTTCAGAGAGGAAGGGAAATAGATAGAAACATCAATGATGAGAGAGAATCACTGATTGACTTCCTCAGGGGACCGAGTCTGCAGCGCAGGCACCTACCCTGGCTGCAATGGAACTTGGGACCCTTTAGTCTGCAGGAATATGCTCTATCCACTGAGCTGAACTGGCAAGGGCAAATTCTTGGTGTTTACATTGTGCTAAAAGTGGAGTTGTTTATTCTTCCTGTGATTACATGCTCATGAACTTTGTTGTTTGTTAAACCTTCTCATGGAATTCAGGATGTTGTTTTCTGGACTGCTAGATAATTGGATTTCTGTTAAAATGTCACTTCATGGAGAAGATTTCCTGACTGCCTTATCTAAAGTGTGTTCCCTCTGCTATTCTTTCTAATAGCTCTTAAAATGTTTATTTTGTTTACACTCTTACTGCTCAGAAGATTTTAGGGATTATTTTGTTTACCCTTGCATTCCTGGCCCCAAGTACCATCTTGGAACTTGTGTAGCAGTTAATAATGTGGATTTTTTTACATAGATGGAATTATACATATGTTGATACATACGTGCTTTGTTATGTATGCTTTTTGTTACATTGACAACAAGCTTCAAAATTTCACATGTCAAATTTGCTGAAGGTGTTATCGTAGATATTTTTACACTTAAAAATGTCAAATTTCATGCCAAAAAAGAGTGCTTTTGTGAAGTTATAATTCATTATTTTGAAGAAAAGTGCTGCTGAATACTTTAGGAAGCTTATGGCAAACATGCTCCATCTCAAGATACTTGTGAACACTGTTTTACATGTTTTAAAAGTGATGATTTGTATGTGCAAGATAAAGAACATTCAAGTTAACCGAAAAAGTTTGAAGACCAACAATTATAGCCATTATTGGATGAAGATGCATGTCAAACTTGAAAAAAATTTGCAGAAAGATTAAATGTTGCTCAGCCAACAATGTCCAATCATTTACAAGCAATGGGGAAGATTTTAAAGGAAGGAAAATGGTGTCACATCTCCTGAACGAAAGACAAATGGAAAACTGAAAAGTTATCAGTAAAATGTTACTTCAGCGGCATGAAAGAGTCTTTTTTGCATCGAATTGTGACTGGTAATGAAAAGTGGATTTATTTTGAGAATCCCAAATGCACAAAATCATGGGTTGATCCAGGTCAACCATCAACATCAACTGCAAGGCCAAATCGCTTCAGAAAGAAGACGATGCTCTGCATTTGGTGGGATCAAGAAGGTATGGTGTATAATCTTCCAAAACCAGGTGAAACCATTAATAGTGATCATTATCTACAACAGATAACCAATTTGAACCATGCTTTGATCATGAAACGACCAGAATGTTCTAGAAGACACAGCAAAGTAGTTTTGCTTCATGATGACGCACCATCACACACTTAATAACCAGTTAAAGACACATTAAAAGATCTTGCCTGGAAAGTATTAACCCAAATGCTGTATTCACCAGACCTTGCTCCTTCAGATTACTGCTTGTTCTGATCGATGGCACATGCATTTTCTGAGCAGTACTTCAAAACGTACAAAGCAGTGGAAGATTGGGTCTCTGAATGGTTTGCCTCAAAACAAAAAAGATTCTATTGGGATGGTATCCACAAATTACCTGAAAGATGGGGAAATGTGTAGGTAGTAATGGATGTTACTTTGAATAAAGCACTTTTGATGTTTCTATTGAAATTATGTTTTCTTTGATTACAAAATCCACATTATTAATTGGTACACCTGGTACGAGGTAATGAATTATTTATTGATGAACAACCTGAATCTTAGACATCTGAGTTCAATGAAGTGATTTGGAATCATAGTGATTTATTAAATGTAGACATATTTTGTAATCAAAATTTCTCTTGGAAATTTTTTTAAATTGTCTTAAAATGATATATATTACAAATGGTTTATGTATTTGTATAGTATACATAATTATTAACATGGAAAAATATGTGTACATTATTTACTTACGCTCTTTTGAAATTACAAGAGGCAGAAAAATGGGGATGGATGAAAATTAAATACCTTTATTTATTTTTTGAAATATTTTATTGATTTTTTTACAGAGAGGAAGGGATAGAGAGAAACATCGATGAGAAAGAAACACGGATCAGCTGCCTCCTGCACACCTGCTACTGGGGATGTGTCTACAATAGTCCGAAGGCCGACACTCTATCCACTGAGCCAAACCGGTCAGGGAAAACACCTTTATTTCTGATTGTTAAACATTGGAATTGCACCTAGCTCATGCGTAGAATTGCACAGAAATGATAGACAGTCAATAATGTAATTTTTCTCTTTCTAGCTTTTTAAATTTTTAAAGAGATTATTGCAGGTTAAATGAAATGAAAATTCCGGAGAGGGGGGACAAAATAGGTTTACAGTTTTTTTGTATAGAAAATAAATAATAATAATATAGATTTTTGCCCCACCTCTGTATAATGGTCTATTTTTACCATTTTCCAGCTGATACTTAAAAGTAATGTTGGAGGCCTAGTCGATTCGGCTTAGAGGATAGAGTGGCCTGCAGATTGAAGGGTTTCAGGTTTGATTTGGGTCAAAGGCATAGGCCTATGTTGCGGGCTGGATCCCCATTCGGGGTGGTGCACCAAGCAGTCGGTTACTGATTCTCTTTCACCATTGATGTTTCTATCTCTTTCTTCCTTTCCCTCCCTCTCTGATATCAATAAAAAAATATATTAAAAAAAATAATAACAATGTTGGAGTTGCTTCCCTTAAAGCAGAAAAATGTGACTCTGGCCTGGTGGCTTAGCTGTTTAAAGAGTGTCGTCTCATATACCAAAGGGTTGTGGGTTCAGTTCCTGGTCAAGGGCAGCACAGATCCCTGTTTGGAGGCAGTCAATATATATTTCTCTCTCTCTCTCTCAAAATCTGTAAAAACATACACCCTTAGGTGAGGACTAAAAAGAAAAATGCAAAAAATGTCCATTTCAATTTTGGTTAGGAGAAGAAATTTTCTCTTTAAAACAACGCTTTAATGGTATTTGCATTTACTAATTGTTCGCATTTGCCACATTCCTTCCACCACCCCCCCCCCATATATATATATATATATATATATATATATATATATATATACCCCAATTTTGCTTGTAAATTCATTTGTTAATCAGCTACTGATTTTATACTGTACCCTGAGTACAGAGTACTTGGCATGTGTCTCCTGAGAATATTCTCTCATAAAGCTACAATATCTTTATCATACTGAGGAAATTTAACATTTATTCAGTATTATCTAATATACTAGAGGCCTGGTGCACGAAATAGACTCCTCTAGGGGTGGCCAACTGCCCGTTTAGGCCTGATCCTAAATGGGCAGTGGGACATCCCTCAAGGGGTCCCAGATTGGAGAGGGAACAGGCTGGGCTTCAGGGCTCTACCCCCCCCCCCCCGCTGTGCATGAATTTCATGCACCAGGCCTCTAGTCCCATGTAATAAAAGAGTAATATGCAAATTGACCATCTTTCCAACACACAAGAAGGCTGCCCCCATGTGGTCAAAGATGGATGCCTCCATGTGGACACAAGATGGCCACCTTAAGATGGCCAGCAGGGGAGGGACCAGACCTGCAAGGGAGGGAAGTTGGGGGCGACCAGGCCTAAATGGAAGGGCAGTTAGGCATCAATCAGGCCGGCAGGGTTGTGGTTAGGTGTGATCAGGCTGGCAGGCAGAAGCATTTATGAGCAACCAGGAAGGCAGGCAGGTGAGCAGTTGGGAGCCGGCAGTCCGACACCCTCTAGGAGTCCCAGATTGGAGAGGGAGCAGGCTGGGTTGACGGACACCACCCCACCCCGTGCACGAATTTTGGGCACCAGGCCTCTAGTCCTATCTAATAAAAGTAATATGTAAATTGGTCATCTCTCCAATACATAAGATGGCTGCCCTCATATGGACACAAGATGGCCAGCAGGGGAGGGCAGTTGGGAAGTACTAGGCCTGCAAGGGAGGGCAGTTGGGGGTGATCAAGCCTGAATGGAGGGCAGTTAGTAGTGACCAGGTCAGCAGAGGGGGGAAATTGGGGGAGGCCGGGCCTGCAGGGAAGGGCAGTTAGGGGCAAACAGGCTGGCAGGGGAGTAGTTCTGCATCAATCAGGCTGGCAGGGGAGTGGTTAGGGGTTGATTAGGCTGACAGGCAGAAGCAGTTAGGGGCAATCAGGAAGTTAGGCAGGAGAGCAGTTGGGAGCCAGCAGTTCTGGATTATGAGAGGGAAAAGTTTCAATGGCTGGATTATGAGAGAGAAAAGTTTCGAGCTAAAAGGGCAGTCGAACATCCCCCTCACAATCCAGTTCTATTGGCTCCCAACTGCTCACCTGCCTGCCTTCCTGATTTCTCCTAACCACTTCAGCCTGATCACTCCCTAACCACTTCCCTGCCAGCCTGATTGATGCCTAACTACTTTCCTACCAGCCTGTTTGCCCCTAACTGCCCTCCACTGTGGTTCTGGTCATCCCATCTGCCTTTCCCTGCAGGCCCGGTCACCCCCAACTTCCCTCCTCTGCAGTTTGGTCACCCCTAACTGCCCTCCCTTGCAGCCTTGATCACCCCCAACTGCCCTCCTTTGCAGGCCTGGTCCCTGCCAATTGCCCTCCCCTCTTGGCAATCTTGTGTTCACATGGGGGCAAGATCTTTTGACCACATGGAGACAGTCATCTTGTGTGTTGGAATGATGGTAAATCTGCATATTACTCTTTTATTACATAGGATAGAGGCCTGCTTCCACGGGTGGGGGCCAGCTGGTTTGCCCTGAAGGATATCTTGGATCAGTGTGGTTGTTCCCTTGGGGCATGGGGTGGCTTGGGCAAGGGGCCTGTAGTGGTTTGCAGGCCAGCCCTGGGCGCCCCGGCGGCCCCCCCCGCCGAGGTGGGGGCTCTGTTACCTGCAATTTATTTATATTCTACAATTGAAACTTTGTAGCCTGGAGCACAGCCAAGCCTTCTGCTTGCACAGCCATTGAAACTTTGTTGCCTTAAGCAGAGGCCTAGGCCTGCCAGGGTTTGCGGAAAGCTTGGCTTCTTACATCGCCAGGGGCAACCCAAGCCTCCCTCCTGCTCTATCTGTGGCCATAGCCATCTCTGGTTAATTTGCATGCTCACTCTGATTGGCTGGTGAGCGTGGCTTGTGGGTGTAGTGGAGGTATGGTCAATTTTCATGTTATTCCTTTATTAGATAGGATAGTCTGTGTTTGAAATTGCATAGTAATATTATTTAAAATTTTTTTTCAGTCTAGTAATCAAAGACCACACATTGAATTTAGTTGTCATCCCTCTTTATCTGTAATAGTTATCTAAATGAGAATATGTCAGTGCCGGGACATTGGCACTTTAAAATAAATTTTTTTCTTTCTTTTTTTTAATATATATATTTTTTATTTCAGAGAGGAAGGAAGAGGGAGAGATAGAAATATCCATGATGCGAGAGAATCATGGATCAGCTGCCTCCTGCAAGTCCCCCACTGGGGATCAAGCCCACAACCTGGGCATGTGCCTTTGATTGGAATTGAACCTGGGACTTTTCAGTTCACAGGCCAATGCTCTATCCACTGTGCCAAACCGGCCAGGGCTAATTTTTTATTTTTTAAAATGGGGCAAAAGTAAGTTTATATCAAGCTTTTTAAGTTACTCCTTTCTCTTTTTATAATTGATTTCAGAGAAGAAAGAAAAGAGAGAGAGAGATAGAAACATCAAGGATGAGAATTATTAATCTGCAACCTCCTGCATGCCCCCACTGGGCTTGAGCCTGCAACCCAGGCATGTTCCTTGACCTTTTGGTTCATAGGTCAATGCTCAACCACTGAATCACATCAGCCCTGTAGGAGATTGGCATTTTAAAGAATTCAGGACAGCTGTTTTCAGAATGTGCTTCTGTTTGTTTTTTTCTTTTAAGTTTTAAGAGCTTATACTTATTCGTGTTTTTTTTTTTTGGGGTTTTTGTTTTTACGTGTGTGTGTGTGTGTGTGTGTGTGTGTGTGTGTTTGGTTTTATAGGAAGATTTCAAGTCATTTTTGGACTTTTTGTCTTTTACATCTCTACTTATTTTTTTACCTTTGGGATTTATTTATTGTAAATGCAAGGACAGTTAAAAAAATGTTTTTAAAGATTTTTTTAAAATTGATTTTTAGAGGGAGAGGTGGGAGAGAGAGAAATGTTGATATGAGAGAGAACCATCTGTCGGCTTTCTTTGCCTGCCCCCCTATCAGGGATCAAGCCTGTGTTGATGTAGCTCAGATCATTGTTATATGTACTATTAATCTATTTGCTATATATTTGTCCCTTTCATTTTTGTTACTTCTAATATAATTCTCCTTCAACTTCCTTGGCTTTCTTTTAATTGAGGAGCGACAGTTGTGGCTAGGTGTTTTTTGTTGTTGTTAATTGTCATCCAAGGATATTTTTTTCATGGCTATTTTAGAGAGAACGGGACGAGGGCAGTGAGGGAGGGAAGGGGAAAGAGAGAGAAACAATGTTAGAAAGACACATCTATTGGTTGTCTCCCTCAGGAGCCTCGACTGAGAACGAGGATCAAACCTACAACCCAGGTATGTACCCCTGGCTGGTAATTGAACTTGTGCTGACGCCCTAACCTTAGAACCTCGATGGCCAGGCAGGGGGTGGCTGGATATTTAAATCACTTTTAATTAGTAATTAAAGAAAGACAAACTTTAAAAAAATACCCTGTTGATAAAATACACAGTGTATTTAAAAATACATAGTGAATGAAAACGATGCACATGAGCTTTTTTATAACTCCTGGTGCTAATGAAAATTGGTTATTTTGTTTTTGGAAGGCATTTTGCTGTTGGGTATAAAAACCAGATCCTGGGCTGAGGAAAAGGCTGCAACTGCAACTGAGGTACATGCCCTTGATGGGAATCAAACCTGGGATCCTTTGGTCTGCAGGCCTATATTCTATCTACTGAGCCAAACCTGCTAGGAGTCTTTTTTTTTTTTAATCCTCATTTGAGGATATGCTTCCATTGATTTTAGAGATAGAGAAAGGGAGAGGGAAAGAGAGAAACATCATTTAGTTTTGTATGGATACCTGACCACGGAGTGAACCCACAATTTGGGTATGTTCCCTGACTGGGAGTTGAACCTGTGACCCTCCATTGCATGGGACTACGCTCCAACCAATTGAGTCTCACCAGCCAAGGCAAAAAAATTTTCAATTAGAGTTTACATTATTTTTTTTAAAAAATATATATTTTATTGAATTTTTACAGAGAGGAAAGGAGAGGGATAGAGAGTTAGAAACATCTATGAGAGAGAGACATCGACCAGCTGCCTCCTGCACGCCCCCTACTGGGGATGTGCCTGCAACCAAGATACATGCTCTTGACCAGGAATCGAACTTGGGACCTTTCAGTCTGCAGACCGACGCTCTATCCACTGAGCCAAACCTGTTTCGATTATTTTCTACTGTTTTTGATATCCTCTTCCTCTTGTCTTGCTCCTTGAATATGTTGTATTTTCTGACTCACTTTTCTTCTCCTATGCCTGGCTGATACCTTTTAGGTCTCATTTTATGTTTTAGAAAGACTTTTCTGAAGAAGATTGGTTAAACACAGAGGTAGGCAGAGATGGGAGTTTGAGGTTGTGGGAAATGGGAACATGATACCATATACTCCATAAAATATTAATTAGGTACTCATTCCTATTTTTTTCTTTTTATTAATTTTTATTAATTTTTTATACATATCTCCCCTTCCCCCACCCCCCCAGGCATACCCCAACCCCCCAGTGTCTGTAATCATTGGTTATGCTTATATGCATGCATACAAGTCCTTTGATTGATCCCTTATCTACCTCACCTAACTTTAATCTTTCTGCTGTAATTTTA
Source organism: Lasiurus cinereus (assembly GCA_011751065.1). NCBI lineage: Eukaryota > Metazoa > Chordata > Mammalia > Chiroptera > Vespertilionidae > Lasiurus > Lasiurus cinereus. Next base: position 1,676,314 of record JAAGEH010000366.1, read on the forward strand.
CAGTCTGTTTGATGCTTTATGATTTTTGTACCCCTGAAAATTATCAGTCTATTCCCTTTCTGTGCTCCTGATTCTATTATATTCACCAGTTTATTCTGTTGATCAAATTTTTAATTCACTTAATTTTTAGATTCAACTTGTTGATAGATATGTATTTGTTGTTCATAATTTTTTGTCTTTTACCTTTTTCTTCTTCCTCTTCTAAAAGAGTACCTTTCAGCATTTCATATAATACTGTTTTGGAGTTGATGAACTCCTGTAGCTTTTTCTTCTCTGTGAAGCCCTTCGATTCTGAATGATAGCTTTGCTGGATAGATTATTCTTGGTTGTAGGTTCTTGCTATTCATCACGTTGAATATTTCTTGCCACTCCCGTCTGGCCTGCATCGTTTCTGTTGAGAAATCAGCTGACAGTCGTATGGGTGCTCCCTTGTAGGTAATGAACTGTTTTTCTCTTGCTGCTTTTAATATTCTCTTTGTCTTTTGTTCTTGGTATTTTAATTATGATGTGTCTTGGTGTGGTCCTCTTTGGATTCCTTTTATTTGGGGTTCTGTGTGCTTCCTAGACTTGTAAGTCTATTTCTTTTACCAGATGTGGGAAGTTTTCAGTCATTATTTCTTTAAGTAGGTTTTCAGTATCTTGCTCTCTCTCTTCTTCTGGCACCCCCACAATTCTGATGTTGGTATGCTTGAAACTGTCCCAGAGGCTCCTTACATTATCTTCACATTTTTGGATTCTTTTTTCTTCTTGCTTTTCAAGTTGAGTATTTTCTGCTTTTTTATATTTCAAATTTTTGACTTGATTCTTGCCTTTCTCTAGTCTGCTGTTAGGACTCTGTATAATATTTTTTATTTCAGTCAGTGTATGTTTAATTTCTAGTTGGTCCTTTTTCATCTCTAGTTGGACCTTTTCCATCTCTAGTTGGATCTTTTGCATCTCTAATTGGTCCTTTTTCATCTCCTCTTGGGTCTCGCTAGCTTTATCCAACTTTTCTAGGATATTCTTAAAAAACCTTATAAGCGTGGTTTGAACTCTATATCCAGTCGTTTTTTTTCCTCCTTTTCTTTTGTTTGTGATCCCTTCCCTTGTCTCGGCATTTTCACTATGATGGGAGAACATTTGTGTTGGATTCAGCCTTATGATAGCAGACTTGCAAAACCACAGAAGCCTCTCTGTTGAGCTTGGGATGGGTGGAATCTCAGGGCTTAAGGGACCGCCTTGACTTCTAGTCGGCCCTGCCCTCCATGGCCCCCGTGTCTCACGTGACTGGGTAATCGCTGGAGCCATCCTTGTGCCTGAGCGCCCTCAGTGCCTCTAGACCGCTACCTTTCCAGCTCCCCTGCACACCAGGACCACACGAGACTAGGTCCCCAGGGTTTTGCCCAAAACGGGCTTAGTGGAGTCAGAAGTGGCACAGTTGGGAGGGTCTGTCTCCCGCCCACTCTCGAAAGCCAGCGGCACAATCAGCAATCTGTCCTGTGCGCAGTGCCATGCACGCCACCAGGCCTTTGATCTTTTGGGACTCCCCTAAATTTCCGTGCACTTCTCCCTTTTCACAGTCCAAACTCCCCCCGTATGAGTTTCAGTTGGATCTGGGGTTTAGTGTTGTAAGATAAGGGTTTCAGTGCCGTTGGGAGTCTCTGTTTCCCTCCTGCCAGAGAAAGCCAGCCGGGTTCTCTGGCACCCACTCTCTCCACGCACACATCTCCGTACCTCAGCTTTTTGCAGCTCCTCTGGGTCTCTGTGAGCCCCTTTCTTTCCCTCTAGTTGTAGACCTTCCACTCAGCCAGCCTTCCTGTGGTTCTGCATGATGTCCGTTCTGTCTTTTAGTTGTAGTTTTGAAATTGTTGTGCGAGGCAGCAGTGTAGGTGTTTACCTATGCTGCCATCTTGGATTCTCTATCTCATTCCTATTCTTATCCTTCATACTTTATAAAGATTAACTACATGTTTATCAAGGTTCATAGTGGGTTTTCTTCTCTGTCATCTTAAATAGACTATGCTTTAGAAATAAGCATTTGTCTTTGTCGGACTTTGTTCATCTATATTTGGTTCAGCAAATAGTAATTGATTTTCTGAGTATGTATGATAAGTTCTGAGAAATTTATCTTGAGAGACAGTTTCAAGTATATATCTTGGAATTATAAAACATTGCTAAGAGAATGTTAATTTTAGATACTGTATTAATCCTTATTAAATGTTCTTTACCTGTCCAGGACCCCACGTCCCGTCATTGTGGAGCCAATGGAGCAGTTTGACGATGAAGATGGCTTGCCAGAGAAGCTAATGCAGAAAACTCAACAATATCATAAGTAAGATTGTATGATAAAGATATCTTACATGTGTGCCATCTAGGCTATTTATTTTCAATATATACGTCTCATTTATTTTCAATATTTTTGGATTATAAGGCATTTTTTTAGTCATATAATCTGGTTATTAGAGTGGCCTGGTCTGTATAGAATGCTAGTTTTCTTTGAATATGGGTAAAAACATTAATTAATATTTAGAAAAGTCCCTACTTTTATAATGGCCGGTGGTGAGTAAGGAGGAGGATTTTGGCAGTATTTATGTTAGAGAAACAATGAACTTGAGATTTATGAAAATATTTCTTTAATTAGTATACTTAGGTATGTTATTAGTTAAAAGGAGACTTTTTTGGGAGCTAGAGTTGGGGGCAGTCCCAGATAAATAAATTGGCACATTTTATCTCTTTTAGAGGGTTAAAAGAAACTTAGACTATTGTTAAAATATTGTATATTATTTTATCAGTTGCTTTTCACTCAGTATGATGCAACTTTTTAAAAAATTTAAATATATTTTTATTGATTTCAGAGAAGAAGGAAGAGACAGAGAGAGAAACATCAATGATGAGAGAGAATCATTATTGATTGGTTGCCTCTTGCACTTCCACACTGAGGATCAAGCCTGTAACCCGGGCATGTACCCTTGCTGGGAACCAAATGGTGATATCCCTGGTTCATAGGTCAAACTGAATGGTGATCTCCTGGTTCATAGGTCAGTATTCAACCATTGAGCCACACCAGCTGGGCTGATGAAACTTTTTCTGTAAGTTGCTGTATAAATACATTTTAACCAGTCACTTGTTTATTAACAATGAATAAAAGTGTAACTAAATTGAACAAATATTGGAATATCTTGGTGCCAGGCACTGTTCTAGGTGTTACCATTGCAACTTTGCACTGTTATTGCTCTTATGCTCCTTACATTTCAGGTGGTGGAGATATATGATAAGTAATGAACCGAAAAATAGAAAATAAGAACAAAAAACACACATTAAAACACCCTGGCCAGTGTGCCTAAGTTGGTTTAGCTTTGTCCTGTACACCGAAAAGTTTGCCAGTTACATCAGTGCACATGCCCAGATTGGGGTTCCATCCCCTATTAGATGCCTATGAGAGACAACTGATCAATGTTTTTCACATTGATATTTTTCTCTCCCTCTCCCTTTCTCTCTAAAATTGGTTAAAAAAACACCCCCAGAAACCTGTAAAACCAAATAATGAATAAAGATTATAAACATCTATTAAGTAGTGAGAGGTACTATTTAATTTACTTTTTAAAAGAAATCAGCATTTTTTATTGTAATATATATATTTTTTATTTTTAGACAAAGAGGAAGTGAGAGGAATAGAGACATAGAAACATCATTGATCAGCTCCCTACTGCATGCCTCATACTTGGCATTGAGCTTGCAACCATGCATGTGTCCTGCCATTAAATCAAACCATGACCTCCTGGTTTTTGAGTTGATGCTAACCATTGAGCAACAAAAGCTGGGCAGAAGTACTATTTAAAGAACTACTTAAAGCCTAGCCATTGTGGCAGCCCATCAATGACTCTCTCATTATTGATGTTTCTATATCTCTTTTCCTCTCCCTTTCTAAAATCAACCTAAAAAAAAAAGAGAAAAGAACCACTTAAAGTGAGGTATAACGGTCTAGATCAAAAGTCATGCAGATTGGCCCTAACCTGTTTGGTTCAGGGGATAGAGCCTAAGCCTGCGGACTGAAGAGTCCTGGGTTCGATTCCGGTCAAGGGCATGTACCTTGGTTGCGGGCACATCCCCAGTGGGGGATGTGCAGGAGGCAGCTAATCGATGTTTCTCTCTCATCGATGTTTCTAACTCTTTATCCCTCTCTCTTCCTCTCTCTATATATAAAAAAAAAAAAATCAATAAAATATATTAAAAAAAAAAAGTCATGCAGATTGAAAGTTGATTGATACTGCCAGATGGTTCTCCAGCCATTTTATACCAATTTATACTTAATTGATGTATATTTAAAAGTATTTTTCTTCATGGTAAATGAGTATTAGGATTTTAAGATTTAATCGTCTTTTCAAAATGTTTTATTTTACTTGCTATTTTAATTGGCATTTTTAATTTTAGTATAGTTGGATGTTTTTCATTTCACTTGATTCAAATGATAAATAGTGGTTGCTATATGCCTGGTGATGAAGATGTATCAGATAACAAAATAGATTTGAAATTCATGCGGTGTGGGGCAGTAAAATTTATGCAGTGTGGGGTAACCAATAATATAGTAAAATGTGACAAAGAATGGGAAAAGTGGGTACTAGGGAGCAGAGGATTGTGGCTCCTTTTTGTTTGTTGTTGTTAATCCTCACCTAGAGGATACTTTTTCCGTTTTTTTTTTTTTTTTAAGAGAGCATGAAGTGGGGAGAGAAAGAGAGACATTGAAGTGAGAGAGACACATTTATTGGTTGCTTCCCACACGCACCCTGAAGATTGAACCTGCAACCCAGGTTCATGCCTGGTAATCAAACCTGGGACCATTTGGTGCCTGGGCTGACAATCTAACAGGTGAACCATACCAGTTAGGGTAAGTGTGGCTCTTTTACATGTGCTTTTACTAATATCCCTAAAAGTTACTACTTAAAAAGGGAAAAAAATTAATTCCAGACAATTAACTTCAGACACATTTGATTTATATGTTGCAGATTCATTATGTAAAATGGTTTGTTGAATGAATACTAGAAAGGCCTTATTGTAGGTGATTATTAGGGGGTATAGGTTTAGTGTCCTATTGCATAGGTTTGAATTCTGTTTTCATTACTTATTATTGGGGCATTCTTGGGCAGTTTCTCAAAATCAGGCTTTTTAAAATTGCATCACAATATTGCCATGAGGCAATTCAGGTAGAGTATTTGCTTGATAGTGCCATGAATATTGTGAGTGCTCAGTAAATGGTGCTCTTTTATTTTTAGCTGTTTTTTCTTTTAAACATACACTTCTGTATGTTTTTAACTGTAAACTTAGGGAAAGAGAACAGCCACCACGTTTTGCTCAGCCTGGGACGTTTGAATTTGAGTATGCATCTAGATGGAAGGCTCTTGATGAAATGGAGAAGCAGCAGCGTGAGCAGGTTGACAGAAACATCAGAGAAGCCAAAGAGAAGCTGGAGGCAGAAATGGAAGCAGCCAGGCATGAGCACCAATTGATGTTGATGAGACAAGGTAAGGTGGGTTCATGTCGATGGATTGATTTTTTTTTTTAAGGCTTATTTATAGTTCCCAGTGGCATCTATTAATAATTAAGTTGCCACTTAGTTGTTTGGAGACAGTTACAACTCAACATATTAGAAACAATATTCTCCCTTTTCTGAGAGAATCACCATATATAAAAAATAAATTTTCCCTACACAAGTAGTGTTGTTGGAAGTAATAATTAAGAATGCTAAAATCAGGAAAGTAGATAATTTTTGGAATGTAGATAATGTTACAAAGTCACACATCAAGATTTTTGTTTTTGTGTGGAAAGAATTAGACCAAATGCTGGCTATTTAAGATTATTACCACATGTGTAAAGATTGCAAATGGATATTCTTTGGCAGAGATTTAAAAAAAACAAAAAAAGATTCATGTCCTAGACATTAGGCTAAGTGGATAGAGTGTTGACCTGTGGACTGAAGGGTACCAGGTTCAATTCCTGTCAAGGGCACATGACTGGGTTGTGGGCTCTACCCCCAATAGGGTTTGTGCTGGAGGAAGATAATCAGTGATTCTTTCTCTCTCTCTCCTTTCCTCTCTGAAATCAATAAAATTATTTTTAAAAAATTTAAAAGAAAAGATTTATGTGTACTGGTGGATATGATTTAGGAAGACTAAATTCTTAGTGATTGCAAGAACTTTTTTTTATATATATCTTATTGCCTTCTTACAGAGAGGAAGAGAGAGGGATAGAGAATTAGAAACATCGATAAGAGAAAGACATCGATCAGCTGCCTCCTGCATGCCCCTCCACTGGGGATGTGCCCGTAACCAAGTACATGCCCTTGATCGGAATCGAACCTGGGACCCTTCAGTCCGCAGGCCGACGCTCTATCCACTGAGCCAAACCGGTTTCGGCATGACCAGTAAATTATGACTGCTCTTAGAAATTGTTAGCTCTGTCTCTAATGTTTAAAATGTTCTTGTAGACGAAACCGGTTTGGCTCAGTGTATAGAGAGTCTGCCTGCGGACTGAAATATCCCGGGTTCGATTCCGGTCAAGGGCATGTACCTTGGTTGTGGGCACAATCCCGGTGAGGGGCATGTAGGAGGTGGCTGATATATGTTTCTAGCTCTCTTTCCCTCTCCCTTCCTCTCTGTGGAAAATCATAATTTAGTGGTCAAATAGCTAACATGATAAGCTCTTTAAATCTACTTCAGAAGCTCACTTCTTGTCCCCTTTCTTCTTTCTAGGTTTCTTTTTATACCTATCATTTCTCTCTTTTCCTTTTTTGTTTTTGTTTTGTTCTTTAATTCTCCAAATAATCTTTTCCTGGTTCTTCCTATTACTCATCTCTTTCACTATTTATAATAGCTTTGTATTTTTTTAAAAAAAGCACCTAATTTTTATTATTTTACTCTTAAATCTTTTTTTTTAAACATCTTTATTGTTGAAAGTATTATAGCCCAGCTGGCGTGGCTTAAAGCTTGAGCATTGACCTATGAACCAGGAGTACACGGTTTGATTCACGGTCAGGGCATGTGCCAGGATTTCAGGCTCAATCCCCCATTGTGGGCTTGAAGGAGTCATTGATTAATAAATTCTCATCATAAAAAAGGAAGGATTACATATGTCCCCTTTTTTCTCTCATTGACCTCTTAGCCTGCCTGCTCATGTTTTTTGTTTTTTAATTTAGCATTTTAGTAAACGTTTATCTACCTTTTCTTGGCTAGAGATCAAGGTTCCTCTCCCCCCCAATCCCCCTCCAAGATGCCTTTCTGGATTTCTGCAGTAGCTTTCTTATTGGTCATTTAGCCATCCTCCTCTAAACCATTTAATTAATACATGTTTTTATTGGTTTCAGAGAGGAAGGGAGAAGGAGAGAGAGAAAAACATCAAGAAACAGAGAGAATCAGTGATTGCTGCCGCCTCCATGCCCTACACTGGGGATTGAACCTGAAACTTGGGCAGTGCCCTGTTGAGGAATCGAACCGTGACCTCCTGGTTTGTAGGTTGGCATTCAACACTGAGCCACACTGGCTGGGCTAAACCATTTTTAAATTCTAGAGTCAGTATTTCTTTGAAAGATATAAATTTGTCACTTAATCTGTACATCCTTTTGGTAGATTCTCATTTCCTTTAGGAGCAAAATCCTGGATTTTACTCTCTCTGCTTGTTCAGAAAATGTTCATTGAACAGTTATGCTCAAGTCTCTGAATAACTTTGCTGGTGCCAAATAAGTTAAAACAAAATCCAGCTCAACCAACTATAGAAATTGGTCAGACTTTTATTTACTAGTAGTCTGTGCATAGAATGAATCCGTGCGCCAGTAGATTGCTGCCCCCCTCTAGTAGCTCTCCGCCTGCTGCCCTACCCTCCTGTAGCTGCCTCCAACCCTCCATAGCTTGCCTCCCTGTCCCCTCTGCCGCCTGCTTGTTTTTAGCTGTTTTTAGCAGTATCTCACTGTTGCCCTCCTGTAGCTTCCTCCGGCCTGACTCTGGCCTCCCTCCCTCCACTTCCAATAGCTTGCTGCCCTGCCCTCTGCTGTAGCTCTCCACCCCACCCTCATGCTGATCCATGATCTGGTCTTTATACAGTCAGTTGTTAATGCTTAATGGTGTAATGACCATTTGCGTATTACATCTTTATTGGATTTTTAAAAATATGGAAGGCTTCTTGAATTTGTATGACATGCAATTTTAGTATATGTGCTGCTAAAGTGAGTACCAGACATTTCATTTAATTTAGACTCAAAACTTAGCTGTTCTGTAAGTTTTCTAATAAAATTCTGCTCATTTATATGATATAGTATGCTTAAAAAGTATTTCACTTGCAGAATATTTGAAAATTGTTACCCAAGAGAAAATCCAGAATCATTGGTTAGTTTGAGCTGGAAGAGAGAGCTTAAGGTTCATCCAGTTTGGTGGTTTTGTGGTTTTAAATTTGGTTTCATATCAGAATTAACTGGGAAATTTTAAAAACTTGATTTATTAGGCTCTAGCACTTCTATCTGATATGAATTAATTCTGTTTATAGACTGTTAGGTCCTTTACCACTTTAGTTTCCCACTATCTATAGTCATGACATGGCTAGTAAATAAATGAAAGGGGGAAAAAAAAAGTGAAAGCACTGCTGAAACTGGTTTGGCTCAGCGTATAGAGCATCAGCCTGCGGACTGAAAGGTCCCAGGTTTGATTCTGGTCAAGGGCATGTACCTTGGTTGCAGGCACATTCCCATTTGGGGGTGCGCAGGAGGCAGCTGTTAGAGCTTTCTCTCTCATCGATTTTCTTAACTCTCTATCCCTCTTCCCTCCTCTCTGTAAAAAATCAATAAAATATATATTAAAAAATATATATATCTAAAAAAAAAGAAGTGAAAGCACTAAAAGATACTTTGTTACTGACAGTAGTGTAAGTCATTACTTCAGCACTCATTTAATGTTAGTTGTAAGAAACATTGTCTGAGGTATTAAGGATATAGTGGTGACAAAGAACAATATGTACTTTCTTAGATCTCATAATGCTCTTGTGAGCTCTTAGAAAACTTTGCCCCGCCCAGCCGGCATGGCTCAGTGATTGAGTGTCCACTTATGAACTGGGAAGTTAGGGTTCAATTCCTGGTTAGGACATATGGTTGGGTTGTGGGCTTGATTCCCAGTAGTAGGCAGCCGATCAATAATTCTCATCAATGATGTTTCTATCTCTTTCTTCTTCCCTCCTCTCTGAAATTAATAAAAATATTAAAAAAAAAACACACAAAAAACCCACTATTGCCTTACCCAAAGGGTATATTGACTTCTGAAGTAATTTTGCAAAGTTTATTTCCATGAGCTTTTATTTTACTGCTTTTTGTGTTTTTGTTTATAATCCTTGTTAAAAATATTCTGGTTTACAAAATTTGAAAAGCAAATTGCTTAATGATTTCAGTCTGTGCTTTTGGGTTTTCTTCAGCTGAACCACATCTTGTATTTATTTCAGCCAAATTCTGCAGGTGATAAATTTGTTACAGTGTTAATTTATAATTCTACATACTTTTTTTTTTGTTCTACATTTATTATATATTTCATCTAGCATTTCTAAGGATGTTTTTAAGTGGGGAATAACTCTAGTTAATCTTATATTGTGTGGCTCTATGGAAACACGGGACTTTCCTTTGACCTATTATGGAAGGAGAAAGCTCAATCAGTACAGGAAAAATCCCTCATGCCTTTCCCACCTTCAATTTGTTGTGGGAAACACTATTTCTTCTGTAGTTAAGTTTCTTTTGTATTTAAAAAAAATTTAAAAAAATTTTTTTATTAATTTTTTTTTTTTTTTTTTTTTTTACAGAGAGGAAGGGAGAGGAATAGAGAGCTAGAAACATCGATGAGAGACATTGATTAGCCGTCTCCTGCACACCCCCTACTGGGGATGTGCTCGCAATCAGGATATATGCCCTTGACCGGAATCGAACCTGGGACCCCTCAGTCCACAGGCTGACGCTCTGTCCACTGAGCCCAAACTGGTTTTGGCTAAAAAATATTTTTTAAAAATATATTTTTATTTCAGAGAGGAAGGAAGAGAGAGGGAGAGATAGAAACATCAATGATGAGAGAGAAACCATTGATTGGCTGCCTCCTGCATGCCCCTACTGGGGATCGAGCCTTGACTGGAAATCAAGTAGTGATCTTCTGATTCATAGGTAGGTGCTCAACCACTGAGCCATGTCAGCAGGCTTTAAATTATATTTTTATTGATTTTAAAGAGAGAGAGAGAGAGAGAGAGAGAAACAAACAAACAAACAAACATTGATCTGTTTTCTCCTGTACGCTTCCTACTGGGAATCGAGCCCACAATACGGGCATGTGCCCTGACTGGGAATTGAACCATGAACTTTTTTTTTTTTTTAATATAAATATATTTTATTGACTTTTTTTACAGAGAGGAAGGGAGAGGGAGAGAGAGCTAGAAACATCGATGAGAGAGAGACATCGATCAGCTGCCTCCTGCACACCTCCTACTGGGGATGTGCCCGCCACCAAGGTACGTGCCCTTGACTGGAATCCAACTTGGGATCTTTTAGTCCACAGACCGACGCTCTATCCATTGAGCGAAACCGGTTTCGGCATTTTTTAAAAATATATTTTACTTAATTTTTACAGAGAGGAAGGGAGAGGGATAGAAAGTCAGAAACATCAATAAGAGAGAGACATTGATCAGCCGCCTCCTGCACTCCCTACACTGGAGATGTGCCTGCAAACAAGGTACATGCCCCTGACCGGAATCGAACCTGGGACCTTTCAGTCCGCAGGCTGATGCTCTATGCACTGAGCCAAACCAGTCTCGGCGAACCATGAACTCTTGGTTCATAGGTTCATACTAAGCCACTGGGCCATGCTGACTGGGCACAACAGTATTTTTAATAATTTCTTTATTTATACTTCACCAAATTTTATTTAGTCCCTTCTAAATCCAAATCTCTTTATACTCATTACATGTTATATATATAAATTTTTCCCCCTCCTTTATCTGTGTTTGATCATAAGTAAAGTAGCAGTTCTTGAATTTTCTTTATGATTATTTTTTCTGTTTCCTTTGTTATCTTCTTACTACAGGCCCGGTGCATGAAATTTGTGTGTGTGTGTGTGTGTGTGTGTGTGTGTGTGTGTGTGTCCCTCAGCCCAGCCTGCACCCTCTCTAATCTGGTACCTCTTGAGGGATATCTGACTGTCCGGTGTTGATCGGCTCTAAATAGGCAGCTGGACATCTCTCTCAGAATCCAGGACTGCTGGCTCCCAACTGCTCACCCGTCTGCCTTCCTGATTGCCCCTTACCGCTTCTCTCTGCCAGCCTGATCATCCCCTGACCACTCCCCTGCCAGCCTGGTTACCCCTAACTGCCCTCCCCTGCAGGCTTGATCGCTCCCAATTGCCCTCCCTTGCAGGCCTGGTCCCTCCCAACTGTCCTCCCCTGCTGGAGTGATCACCCACAACTGCCCTCCCTTGCAGGCCTGATCCCTGCCAACTGCCCTCCCCTGCTGTCCATCTTTTGGTAGCCATCTTGTGTCCACATGGAGACAGGATCTTTTGATCACATGGGGGCAGTCATGTGTGTTGAGTGATGGTCAATCTGCATTACTTTTTTATTAGATAGGCTAGAGGTCTGGTGCATGGGTGGGGGTCCTGAAGAGTGTCCTGGATCAGGGTGAGTGTTCCTTGGAGCGTGGGGTCGCCTGGGCGAGGGGCCTGTGGTGGTTTGCAGGCCGGCCATGCCCCTGGGCGACCCAACTGGAGGCCCTGGTATTTGGGATTTATTTATCTTCTACAGTTGAAACTTTGTAGCCTGGAGCGCAGCCAATACTTAGGCTCCCACAGCCATTGAAACTTCGTTGCCTTAGGTGGAGGCCTGGGCTGGCCAGGGTGTGTGGAAAGCTTGCCTTCCTCTTTCGCCAGGGGCAGCCGAAGCCTTGCTTCATGGCGGCAGCCATTGAAACTGTTGTCTTAAGCAGAGACCTTGGTGGGCCAGGGTTTGTGGAAAGCTTGGCTTCCTGCATCACCAGGGCAACCCAAACCTCCCTCCTGCTCTCTCTGTGGCTGTAGCCATCTTGGCTGGGTTAATTTGCATACTCATTCTGATTGTCTGGTGGGTGTGGCTGGTGGGTGTAGCAGAGGTACGGTTGATTTACATATTATGCTTTTATTAGATAGGATGTATTGTATTGAGTTTATTAGTGTGATATTGGTTAATAAAATTACATAGATTTTAGGGTACAATTTTATAATACATCAGTTCTATAATATGTTGTATTGTGCGTTCACCACTCAATCAGCACTTATGCCCCTTATTCCATGTCTTCCTGATCCAGTCATCTGATGACAGATCTTAATTATTTTCCCATATATTGGCTAGTGTGAATAATGCTGCGATGCTAGCTCTTTAACATTGTTTTAATGTTCTTTAACAATAATCCTTATATGTGTTTAAATCTTATACTTTTTTTAAATAGGTTGAGGCATGACGTTTCTGTTCATCACTTAATTGTTTGATGTTTATTCTCATAATTTTTTAAAGAAGGTTTTACAGAAACAGTCTTCCTGAAGTACTGTGTGATACTTATACTTTAAACTGGCACTTGAATGGTAACAATTCATATGATTTTTCTCCCCTCCATTTCTTTTATTTTTTTTTTTAATAAATGATTTCTTATTTTTTAAAAATATATTTTATTCACTTTTTTACTGAGAGGAAGGGAGAGGGTAGAGAGTTAGAAACATCAGCTGCCTCTTGCACACTCTCCACTGGGGATGTGCCCCCAACCAAGGTACATGCCCTTGACCAGAATCAAATCTGGGACCCTTCAGTCTGCAGGCAGTCGCTCTGCCTACTGAGCCAAATGAGTTAGGGCTCTCCCCTCCATTTATTATGTACTTGTTAGCATGTCTCTTTGTCTTTTAGTATCGAATGTTTCTGTCGGAAAGTTTGAAATAAGCCTGGATTCAAACCCCCTCTTACACACACATACCACACACACCTGATCCTTTTACCAAGCTTGCATGTGAATTTTTTCTTTTTAAAGTATAGTAACTTATCCAGGATATATTTCCCTAAAAATGTTTGTTATGAGGAATCTTAAATCAAATATTTGAAAGTGAAGGTGCTCACTACTTAGTCTGTTGTTATAATTTTACCAATCTTACTTTATCACATCTTTCCATGTGTCAGTTCTTAAAAAATTTTATAGACATATTTTCATTGATTTCAGAGGGAAAGGGAGGGGAGAAATAGATAGAAACATTGATGAGAAACATTAATCAGTTTCCTCCTGCATACCCCCCAGTAGGGATGGAGCCTGCAATCTGGGCATCTGCTATGACCTCCTGCTTCCTAAGTCAACCACTGAGCCATGCTAGCCAGGCAAAAGTATTTTTATTTTTATTTTTTTACTGCTCTTGACTGGGAATCAGACTTGAGATCCTTTGTCTCATGGGCAATTCTTTACCCACTAAGCCAAACTGCCCAGGGCCCTTTGAGTTATTTATTTATTTTTTTGAGAAAGATTCCTATAGGGGTATGATTTACTGAATCAAAGAATAAAAGTTATATATATATTTTGTAATTTACCCTGAGAAGGATGTTATTGCAATGTACAGGTATGTAAACTTTAGTGAAACTTGAACAACTTTGGATATTAACAAAACTTAAATAATTTAGGTCCTGGACGGGTTAGAATATCGTCCCAGTATGCCAGGAAGTTTGTGGATACACAGTCCCTGGTCAGGGTACATACAAGAATCAACCCAATGAAGGCATAAATAAGTGAAACAACAAGTCAATTTTTTTTTTCTTTTTCTCTCCCCCTCTCCTCCCTCCCCTTTCTCCCTCCCCTCCTGCTATCTCTCAAATCAATTAAAGCAATTTAGTAAATGTAAAATGGTAGTTTTAAGTTGATATTGTTCCTATTTAGTATCATAATATGCTTATCTGATAATTGCATTGTCCAATCCTTAAAACTAATTGTTATACCAAAGTTACTGGCAAGGAAATGTGATCCAAGAGGATAAAGCAGCTTTATCTACTGGCACAACTTAAAAAGAGAAGATCCAGTTCTCAGAAAACAAACATTCTTGTTCTTTTCTTACTCCTTTTCATGGACTAAAATGTAATGCATAAACCTATAATTAATTTCATAGAAGATATTTTTTCCCATTGATATTTTTTAGACAGTTGACTTTTTTTTTTTTTTTAAGAGATAGTAGAAAGGAGGGAATGCAGAAAGAGGAGGAGTAAATAGCTATGTGACCGAGACACATCTATTGGTTGCCTCTTGCCCTCACCCAGACTTGGGCCTTGCATTTGATCCCACAACTTTGGTATGTTCTCTTGACTGGGAACCAAACCCAGAACCCTTTGATGCTTGTATTGAAGCTCTAACCATTGAGAACACAGGCCAGGGTTGTAATGCATATTTTTATACTTATAAGTATACCAGAGGCCTGATGCATGAAATCTGTGCAAGAGTAGGCCTCCGTTCCTTCAGCTGCAGGCACTGGCTTTTCTCTGGTGCCCGGGACTCGGGCTTTCCTCCGACACCTGGAATCTAGGCTTCCCTCGCAGCCCTGCTTTGTCCTGAAGGATGTCAAGCTTAATTAGAATATTATGTTTTTATTATTATAGACTAATGGCCCGGTTCATGAAATTCGTGTACATTAAAAGGGAATTAAATTAGAGTAAATATTTTAATATTGCCCTTTGCACTTTCTCTATAATAGAAGTGTCAGGGATGAAAGAAAATTAGTAAAATGTATATGAAACTCTCCCTCCTGTCTGAGTCTGGGGCACGCCACGGGACACAGAGTCAAGTCCTCGCCCATCCGTGTGCACATCAAAATCCTGTGAGACCCAGACCAGGGCGGACTCACCCCCATCAAGACCCCAGGGTGAGGGGGCGCAGCCTCAAGTCCCCTGTCAAACCTCACTTGCAGGGGGGTGCAGCTTCAGGTCCTCCATCTCAGCCTCAGGTCCCCCGGCCCCAGCATGTGGACACAAGGGCGTAACTACCATTTGCATATTAGCTGTTTATTACATAGGATATGGTAGGTAATTTCAAACTACAAATACTACAAAGGTATGATAAATTTTTACAGTCTACACTGGATTTTTTTTCTTGAATTAATGATAATAGGACATTTTTCATAGCTTTGCTTATTGAAGAGCTAGAGTTTTGGTGCACGAAATACATGCATGGATAGGGTGCCACGGCCTAACTGGCAGACAGGGCTGATTGGGACCTTCCTTTGTTCTGCACAACTCACTGGTGGTCAGTGCACAGAGACAATTTGCATATTAGTCTTTTATTATATAGAAATAGAGGCCTGGTGTGTGAAAATTCATGTACTGGAGGGGGGTCCCTCAGCCTGGCCTGCCTCCTCTCTCAGTCCGGGACCCCTCAGGGGTGGGAGGTGACTTGGCAGTCAGGGAAGTCGATGCCCTGGATGCCGCCATCATGTGGCTGTGGGAGCTGCTATCTTTAAGGGTGTGACAGTCAATTAGCAAATCCCCTCATTGGCTGTGGTTGCTGCCATCTTTGAGGGAGGGGCAGTCAATTAGCAAATTCTCCCCTTATTGGCTGTGGGTCTGGCAAATTTGAGGGTGGAGCAGTCAATTGGCATATTCCCTCATTGGCTGTGGGCGCTGCCATCTTTGTGATGGTGTGAGAGTCAATGAGCATATTCCCTCTATTAGATAGAATTTCTCTTAGGAATATAAGTTAATTTTATATTTTAGATTTCTCCCACTAAAGTAATTATGTGATAGTTTTGTGGCTCTCAATGTTGGTTGCACAATGGAGTCATCTAGGGAGGTTAAAAAAAATGCTGAAATCTGGTCCACTTGCTAAGATATTTTCATTTATTATATTTATTAATTTTTTAAATATATTTTTATTGATTTCAGAGAGGAAAGGAAGGAAGAGTGAGATAGAAACATCAATGATGAGAATCATTAATTGGCTGCCCCCTGCACACCTCACATGGGATCAAGCCCGCAACCTGGGCATGTGTCCCTGACCAGAATGAACTTGGGACCCTTTGGTCTGCAGGGAGATGCTCTGTCCACTGAACCAAATTGCCTAAGGGCAGGACATTTTTAATTAATTGATCTGTGGTTAAAAGTTATTTAATTCTAATTAGCAGTCAGTTATGGTTGACAATTGTTCAACTGTTTTAAATCATTTTAGTCATATTTGATATTCTTTAAGATAGCTAAGTGTTATCTCATCATGCATCTACCCTAATAAAAACATGCGCCGAAACTGGTTTGGCTTAGTGGATAGAGCGTCTGCCTGCGGACTGGCAGGTCCTGGGTTTGATTCTGGTCAAGGGTATGTACCTTGGTTTCGGGCACATCCCCAGTAGAGGGTGTGCAGGAGGCAGCTGATTGATGTCTCTCTCTGATCAATGTTTCTAGCTTTATCCCTCTCCCTTCCTCTCTGTAAGAAATCAATAAAATATATTTAAAAAAAAAAGAGGAAGATGCAAATTGTACCTTTTCGCCACCCATCAGTCAATCAGGATTGAGTATGCAAATTAACCCACCAAAGAGGGAGGGTTAATTTGCATATGTATTCCTGGAGTGACCAGGGTCTTTGGGCACCCTGGGAAGGTGCAAAGGCAGAAAGACAATTCTGGGTCTGAGGAAAGGTGGTGCCGGCAGTCAGAGGAAGGAATGCCCATTCTTGCATGAATCTTCGTGCATCGGCCCTCTAAAGTTGTTATAATTACCTGGTTCCTATCCCATATGCCAAAACTGACTTTTCTGAATAGAGTCCCAAAATCTGTTTTTTGATTTCTTCTTTTAAGTTTCCCTCTGTTTCTAATTATCCAGGCTTGGGGTACTGGCATTTTGGAAAGAGCTTTGTAATTAGGACACATTTGGCTGTGTATTGCTGTTGAACTGTGCAATAGCTGAATGGCTAGAATACATTTATAATCTATCTGAATCATTTTTTGGGGGGAGAGGACATAACATATAACTTGCTTCCAATTTATAAGATGACATGGTAACATTTACCTTTTTAGGGGTATGATTCCAGTCCTGTTATGGTTATGATGATAGGGTTATTGTTACATAGAAAGTTAACTGGAACTGTTAATATTTTATAAATTCTGAATGTAGTGGTTTATTATGAAATGTTAAAATTGAAATAACTTGCGTTTATTTTAGAAATTCCTTTATCATGATGAGAGATAAGGAAAAAAGTAACCAATAATTGTGCAATTCAGAGTACAATTGAATTGCTTGTATGCACACATAATTTGGTAAGATTTTAACGTTTGGAAAGTTAATCCACTATTTCTCAACACAAGTGCACTTTTTGTTACCTTACACCAGTGGTTGGCAAATTGCGGCTCACGAGCCACATGCAGCTCTTTGGCCCCTTGACTGTGCCTCTTCCAAAAAATACACATACAGTGCAATTGAAACTTTGTGGCCCATGGACAAAAGTGTGTTTTCGGCTCTCAAAAATAATTTTAATTGTACTGTTGATATTTGGCTCTGTTGACTAATGAATTTGCTGACCACTGTCTTACACTATTATGGAACTCTTTTTTTTAAAATATATTTTATTGATTTTTTTACAGAGAGGAAGGGAGAGGGACAGAGAGTTAGAAACATCTATGTGAGAGAGACATCGATCAGCTGCCCCCTACACACCCCCCACTGGGGATGTGCCCGCAACCAAGGTACATGTCCTTGACCAGAATCGAATCTGGGACCCCTCCAGTCCACAGGCCGACGCTCCATCTACTGAGCCAAACCGGTTTCGCCTGAAACTCCCATTCTTGATATAGCAAGTATGGTGACAGTGGGAGTGGAATTCTTTGTTTATCTTGTTTAAAACGATCTTGTTTATCTCAGTATTCAGCCTTTTTTCTCTTTCAGGGATTTTTTTCCTCATTGCCCTTTTTTTTATAAGACATTGACTTAGTGTAGGAGGAATTTCACACTAATTGTATTGGGAGGATGCTTTTTGGGATTTATGCAGTGTATAACTGCTATATCTACTGTTTTTCTGGTGTGGTTCTTAAATGCTCTCTGCTGATGTCTTCCAAAGAATGTTTTTGGGCTTTGCACTTGTTACTGAAAAATTCTGATTTGTTTAAAAGTTTTAAGTGAAAATACAGCTATCATTTATCCTGTTTTTAGTATGTTTTAGTCCCTATGTTAAAAACATTTTATCTATTTTAATTTCTGAAGAAAAGGATGAATTTTATTCTCTCAATACAAATAAAGAAACAGACCCAGAAAGTATATTAATTTCATTAATTACATAGCTTGTAAACTTTTATTATAAGGTTATATAATAAAGACATGAATGAGAATAAATTTCTATGAATAAATTATTATGTATATTGTCCATAATAGAGTATTAGAAGGCAAGCTAAAATATTAATGGGTATATTAATGAGTAATCAATATTTTATAGATTTAATGAGGCGTCAAGAAGAACTCAGACGCCTGGAAGAACTCAGAAACCAAGAGCTGCAAAAACGGAAGCAGATACAACTGAGGTAAAAAAAACCAAATACATTGTAACATAGATGTGAATACACATAGTTCTGGTGTGTTACTAATAAAACATCACTCTCCCATTGTAAACAAATTGTAGAAGTTGCAAAATATAAACAAAATTGTCCATTTTTGACTATACTTAGGGGTTTAATCCACAAAGTGGCATATATTTTTTTTTGTCATTCTTAGGATTTTTTTAGCTGGTTAATTGACACTTCAGTGGCATACACTGTGACTTTACATATAGGGCCTAAGCATTATTGCATACAATTTATTGTAAGAATGCACTGTGATTTACTTTTTTTTGTTTTTTAGTTTTAATTTTTTGCCTGTATATGATACTGCTATAAAATCCTTTATTCATCTTTGTGCTTCCGAAACACATTTCCATGTACCTGTAATATTTGTGAAATATAAGGTAAATGTTACTCTTAAAAGTTAAAAATCCTAATAACTAGGAAATGTTATGAATAAACCTATGATAGATGAAAGAAAACTTAAAATTTGTTTCTGAAGTACCATAAAAGTGTAGTAAGTTCTTATATAGGAAGTAAGGTGTTCATGGGAAGTAAAAAATAAAGAAGAAAGTAAAAAACGTTGAATGAGTGTGAAGTGTCTTCATAGTCTGGGAATAGGTAGTATTCTGTATTTTTTCCAACTTTGTACCTGGTTTCTATATATATTTACATCTTGAAACTACTCTGATTTTAATCTTACTTACTTATTCTCAAACTAGAGGCCTAATGCACGAAGATTCGTGCATGAATGGGCTGCCTTTGCCCTGGCTGTCAGCACTACCTTTGCTCTGGCCAGAGCAGCCTTTCCGCTCAGGTCTGGAGCCGCCTCTCTGCTTTCCCATGTTGCCCAGAGCGGCTGGGGTCATGCAGAATGTCTGCTTCAGAGCCTGTGTATGCAAATTAGCTTGCCATATTTGTTCGGTTGATTTGCATATCCACTCCCGATTGGCTGGTGGGTGTCACGAAGGTACGGTCAATTAGCATGTTACTCTTTAAAAAAATATATCCCATCGATTTTCTACAGAGGAAGGAGAGGGATAGAAAGAGAGAAACATATATCAGCTGCCTCCTGCACACTCCCCACTGGGTATGTGCCTGCAACGAAGGTACATGCCCTTGACCGGTATTAAACCTGGGACTCTTGAGTCCTCAGGCCAACACTCTATCCACTGAGCCAAACTGACTAGGGCAGCATGTTAGGTAGATTGTAGTACTTGACTAGGCTACACCAGTGTTCTAATCAGGGGATTGGTTAGTAAGTCTCAAACCTCTCCTCATAAACTATACGGACAGAGCTTTAATAAATTCTCTAGGTAATTCTGGGATTCCCTAAAGCTTCAGAGTCATTCTTGTATACAAATCCCCAAATGAACTTGTTATATGAGAGACTTTTTTTCTGCCTCTTTCTTATATTTTCTTTTTTTATGTGAATGTGTTAAATTCTCTTCTACTTTTACAAAGAAAGAGAATCCTCCCTTCTCTTAAAAAAAAAAACTATCTGAATTCAGCTTTCACTTACAGTGATATAGTGGAACCTTCATTCTAGCAGGGAAGGGATACATTCGAAAACAAATAATTTTTTCCCATTAGAAATAATATGAACTGTATTAACTCATTTCAGACTCCAAATGATTCTGTTTAAATGTTTCTATGTACAGTATGGCTGTGTACAGTACTATTTATAAACAAACACTTATTTTCTTAAATGTATTGAACTATCCTAGCCTTAAACAAATCATTTTCAACACTGGTTCCCCACTGGGGATCGAGCCCAAAATCCAGGCATGTGCCCTTGACTGGAATCAAACACGGGACCCTTCAGTATGCAGGGTGACACTCTATCCACTGAGCCAAACCAGCTAGGGCAGGATTTTTATTTTTTAAAACCAATTTAAATCATCTAATATGATCATAGTAGTAGTTTTTCTTTTCTCTTAATTTTATTTTTCAATTACTGTTTACATTCAGTATTATTAGATTAGTTTCAGGTGAACAGCCATAGTGGTTAGACCTAACAATCGTATGCTTTACAAAGAGTTCCCACTATATTTCAGTACCCACTTGGTACTATATAGTTATTGCAGTACTATTGACTATATTCCTTATGCTATATTATATATCCTATGATTATTTTTACTTTATTATTTTTTAACTAGAGGCCTAGTGCATGAAATTTATGCACTGGGGTGTGTGTGTCCCTCAGCCCAACTTGCACCCTCTCCAGTCTGGGACCCCTCAGGGGATTGGGCCTAAATAGGCAATCGGACATTCCTTTCACAATCCAGGACTGCTGGCTCCCAACTGCTCGCCTGCCTGCCTGATTGGCCCTAATCACTTCTGCCTGCCACCCTGATCACCCCCTAACCATTCCCCTGCCAACTGGATCATCTCCAACTACCTTCCCCTGACAGCCTGGTCACCCCCAAATGCCCTCCCCTGCATATTCCCTCTTTATCAGATAGGGTTTTTTCTTTAACATATTGGACAATTCTAACTGATTTGTCTCAGTGGATGGAGTGTCAGCCTGCAGACTCAAAGGTCCCAGGTTCGATTCTGGTCAAGGGCATGTACCATGGTTGGGGGTACATACCCATTGGGGAGTGTGTAGGAGGCAGCTGATAGATGTTTCTCTTTCATTGATGTTTCTAGCTCTCTATCCCTTTTCCTTCCTCTCCGTAAAAAATCAATAATATATATATATTTTTTAAAAAAAGAAACATTTAAGATTCCTCTATATCTGCTTGGCTGATGTGACTCAGTGGTTGAGACCGCAGGCTGCCACCACTGGGAGGGATTCGGCTCTGTGGGGGTGCTGCGTGCACCTCCCAGGCTGAGACCCCAGGCTGCTGCCACTTGGAGGGGATCGGCTCCATGGGGTTGCACATACCTGCCATGCTGAGAACCCCCCAGGCGGGGGGCTGAGATGACTGGGCACCGCCATCTTGCGGTGCCATTTTGTTGCAGAGTGAATGGTTAATTTGCATATTACCCTTTTATTAGATAGGATCCTCCCGCAAGGACATGCTTTTCATTGATTTTTACAGGGAGAAGGGAGAGAGAGGAACAGGTTGGTTACTTCCTATATGTACTCCACATGGCATTCGAACCCAAAACCTGGGTATGTGCTATGACTGAGAATCAAACCTGTGAATGGATGATGCTCCAACCAACTGAGCAGCACTGGTCAGGGCCCTATGACTATTTTGTAACTACCAATTTGTACTTATTAATCGATCGATTCACCTTTTTCACCCAGTTCCCCACCATCCCTCCCTTCTGACAATTAGTCTATTCTTTGAATCTGTGACTCTTTTTCAATTTTGTTCTTTAGCTTCCACATGTAAGTGAACTCATATTGTATTTGTTTTTCTTTGATTAACTTGATTCACTTAGCACTATACCCTCCAGGCCTCTCCATGCTTGACAGCTAGGCTTTTAAAATTAATTAGTACTCTATACTTCATGTGCTGAAAAAATAAATAATTAAAACCAAAGAGAATTTTGGAGAACCCAAAATTGAGTACAAACATAAAAAGTGGCCTAGCTAGTGTTGCTCAGTGATTGAGCATCAACCTATGAAAAGGTCAGGGCAACATGTCTGGATTGAGGGCTCGATCCCCAGTAGAGGGTGTGTGGGAAAATCACCCAATCAGTGATTTTCATCATTGAGTTTCTGTCTCTCTCACCCTTTTTCTTCCCCTCTGAAATCACAACAGAAAAGAAGACAAACATAACAAATGTACCTAACTATTTCTACTGGAAAATATCATACTGAAACCAAATAGGGAAGAAAATAAGTTTGGAAAACAGTATCTTGATTGGATACTATAGACCAGTGGTTGGTAAACCGCGGCTCGTGAGCCACATGTAGCTCTTTGGCCCTTTGAGTGTGGCTCTTCCACAAAATACCACGGCTTGACCGAGTCTATTTTGAAGAAGTGGTGTTAGAAGAAGTTTAAGTTTAAAAAATTTGGCTCTCGAAATTTCAGTCCTTGTACTGTTGATATTTGGCTCTGTTGACTAACGAGTTTGCCGACCACTGCTATAGACCAAGAATAATATAATGTATTTGGTGGTTTTCACTGAAATGATGTATTAACAATTCTGAAACTACTTTGTATGTTTGTTTTGTCTTTAATCAGGTCTTTATTAAGAATAAATGCATATACTTTTAAAATTGAACATATGAGCAAATATAGATATGAGACCCAGGTTTCTCGTTGGAGAAAGAGAGGATTAGGGCTAAAATTAAAATGATCTTCTGTCACATAAGGATCATAGGTGTCAGTATGAATTTTGTATTTTAGACAAATATAGAAATATAGATGTGTGTATATGTGTGTGTGTCCAGGTGTATTCATTTATTTTATAGTCCTATCTCAAAGCAATGATGCCTTTGAACAGTGGGCCCATCAAAGTGCCCAGATTTTTGTTTCAAAACATGTTTTTCTAGCCATAGACATTTGGCTCAGTGGATGGAATGTCAGCCTGTGGACTGAAGGGTCCTGGTTTCCATTCTGGTTTAGGACACGTACCTTAGTTGCAGGCTTGATTCTCGGCCAGACGTGCTGAAGGAAGCCAATTGATGTTTCTCACTCACAATGATGTTTCTCTCTCAGTATCTCCCCTTCCCTTCCACTCTCCCTGAAAATCAATGGAAAAATAACCTCAGTGAAGATTAACTTTCTTTCTTTCTTTAGTTTTATTATTACTTCTTATCTTTATCATAGAGAGAGGGGGATAGAGAGATAGAGAGAAAGAAAGAGAGGAAGAGAGAGAGAAAGATCGTTGTAAGAATCATTGATCGGTTGGTTGCCTTCTGCACCTTCAACCCAGGTATGTTCTCTGGCCAGGAAGCGAAGGCAACCTTTAAGTACAAAGGACGAGGCTAAACCAACTGAGCCACTCCTGAGGATTGGCTAGGACTGAAAAGTTTAAGATGAGTCTGGAACCTTTTTGGGAAATAGTAATAATATAATAAAAATAGGATGGGTCCTACTCTGGCTTGTCCCTCAGTTGGTTGGGCTTCGTTCCAAGCACCAAAAGGTTGTTGATTCCCTTCCTGGTCAGGGCACCTGCTCTGGTTGTGGGGTCAATCCCTGGTAGGGGGTGTATAGGAGAGAGCTGATGAGTGCTCTCTCACATAGATGTTTCTCTCTCTCTCTCTCTCTCTCTCTCTCTCTCTCTCTCTGTCTCTCTCTCTCTCTCTCTCTCTCTCTCTGTCTTTTTCTCTCTCTTCCTTCTCCTTCTCCCTCCCTCCCTCCCTTTGTCTCTTAAAAAATCAATAAAAAGCCGTTTTTTTAAAAGAACAAAGAGATTAGGACATATTGAAAAGAATATGAGCCAAATTGAAGGAGACCTAAATGGCCAAAGCTGGAACAATTTCAACAACAAAGTAAAAAATGGTAATGTTAGATTAAAAATTTGTTTTAAAATGTACTGATTTGAGGGAGAGTTGGGGAAGGAGGAAGAAGAAGAGAGAAAGCATCGATTTGTGCTACTTATTTATGCATTTATTGGTTGATTCTTGTATTGCCCTGACCAGAGAGAGAGAACCTTGGCATATAGGTATGATGCTCTAAGCCAGTGGTCGGCAAACTGGCTCGCAAGCCACATGTAGCTCTTTGGCCCCTTGAGTGTGGCTCTTCCACAAAATACCACGGCCTGGGCAAGTCTATTTTGAAGAAGTGGCGTTAGAAGAAGTTTAAGTTTAAAAATTTTGGCTCTCAAGAGAAATTTCAGTCGTTGTGCTGTTGATATTTGACTCTGTATACTAATGAGTTTGCTGACCACTACTCTAAGCAAATTAACCAGGTCTGATAATGTTAGATTTCTAAGCTGTAAAATAAATACCCATGAGTTCATATGATAGAAGTAAATAAATAAAGGAATGTGTAAATAAATGGAGGAGAATGTGTGGCACATTTTTTCCAGTAAAATTCCAATTAATAAACGCAGAAGGAATGAGAGGGATGAGAACATCACCAGTGGACAAATACTGCAGTGATGATTGTTACTCATAAAGTCTACTGATGGGTGCTAAAGCTGTTATGCAAAATTTGAGAAAGAAGATTTGCATCCTCTCAAATTTATATTATGTACACATCGAAAAATAGTAAACTTAAAGTGTAGAAACCCAGCAGAACCACCATTACCAAGTATTAAAGTTTAAGTGATGTGTAATAAGACATTGACACCAAGAACCCCTTGATATGATGCACTTATAAGAATAGTATCATTTTGCAGGAAAAAGGGGACATATGTAATACTTTCTACAATAAGAATTATTTAAAAGAAAAAAGAATAGTGTCATTTCTGTGGTTTTCTTGCGAAAATGTATAACCTCATGCTAGTCATGAATAAACATAAGACAAACTCAAATTGAAGGATATTATACAAAATAATCAGTTTTCTTTAAAAATGCCATGTTTATGAAAGACAAAAAGTGAGCTGTTACACACTTGCCGAGACTAATGAGAGGAAATAATTAAGTGTAATGTGGGATTCTCGATAGGGTCTTGGAACAGAAGAAGGACATTAATGGAGAAACAGATGAAATTTGAATAAGATCTATAGTATAACTGTAGTATTATACCAATGTTAATTCCTGGTTTTCACAATTGTATCAGGGTTATGTAAAATATTAGTATAAGGGAATGCTGCATGAGGGATATGTAGGGACTCTGTACTATTTTTGTAGCTTTTCTGTAAGTTTAAAATTAGAAATAAGAGGAAGGGGGAGAAGTACCCTAGGTATTGGTGATTCCGTGGGGAACAAAAGAGAAATTCTGATACTTTGGAACTTACATAGGAGGGAAGCACATATAAATTTCAATTTTCAGATTATTAAAAAGCAGGTAGTATACAGAACTAGTAGGCAGTACTTACTGAAATTTTTAATAGGTTATTTCATTTCATAATAGGAGAAATATTGGTTGTTTGACCAATAAGTTTTCTATGTATATGGTTATTTTTCATTGAATGCTTTTTTTTATTAATCTTATTTAATATGCAAAGATTTATCATTTTCAACCCAAAATTCAAGTAACTGTATATTAATAGTAAAACTATCTCATCCCTGGCCAGTTTTTGTTCAGTGGTTAGAGTGTGGTCCATGGATTGAGGTCGCTCGGGTTTGATTCCCGTCATGGGCACCTACTTTGATTGCACGATTGATCCCTAGCCCCTTCCACTCTCTAAAAAAGTCAATGGAAAAAATATCTTCGGTGAGAATGTACATAATGCAAATCTCTACAGTGAGGTGATAATTTGATGGATAATCTTTGTGCTTGGTTACATTCTAGTAGAAAGTGTGGTGACATATGTGTTAACAAGCTTACCCTGTGCCTGGTGATGGGAAGTTTGTTTTGGAATTACTGTGATAATACTGATTGAAGAATCTGAACACCTTTTCTTAAAATCATTAGTTTTATAGCATGTGTCAAGGGAAGGGAAAAATTGCTATATTTGGGGAGTTAATTTCATCCTAATAATACTTATAAGACAAAGCAAATAAAATTAATAGCAGTAAAACTGCAGAGATTTATCTGACCAGACTGCTACCATGAAAGAAGTATTATTAGGCCCTGGGTGGGTAGCTCATTTGGTTAGTGTCATTCCTATATACCAAGGTTCAGGGGTCAGGGTACATATAAGAATCGACCAGTGAATGCATAAATAAGTGGAACAACAAAAAGTGATGTTTGGCAGGGGATAGGGGACTATGGAGGGATAAGGACACATGTAATACCTTAATAAAAAAAGAAAATAAAAAAATTGATGTTTCTTTCTCACTGTCTCTCATTTCCCTATTGTACATATGTTTGCTTATTTGAAAAATTTCTTTTTATTGCTATTTAGAGAGTGAGAAAGGGAGAGGGGAAGAGAGAGATATATTGATCTGCTGCTTTCTGCATGCCTCCTACCAGGGATAGAGCCTGTAACCCAGGCATGTGTCCTGACTGGGAATTGAACTGGCAATGTTTCAGTCCATGGGAAGATGCCCAACCAATTGAGCCACACTGTTCAGTGGATATAAACTTTTTCATACTCTCTTTTCTTTTCATACAAAATGATTTTTTAAAGTAGCAATAGATCCAACTGGTTTGGCTCAGTGGTTGAGCATCAACCTATGAATTGGCAGGTCATGGTTCGAATTCTGGTCAGGGCACCTGTCTGGTTTGTGGGCTTCATCTCCAGTGGGGGGAGTGCAAGAGGCAGCCAGTTTTCTTTCATTGATGTTTCTGTCTTCCTATGCCTTCCTCTCTGAAATCAATAAAAATATATTAAGAAGAAAAAAGCAGCAATAGAGTACTACTCTAGTCCTAGCCAGTTTTGCTCAGTGGATAGAGCGTCAATCAACCTGAGGACTAATGGATCCCAGATTTGATTCTGGTCAAGGGCACATACCTCAGTTGCAGGCTTGATCCCTGGCCCTGGATAAGACGTGTACCGGAGGCAACCAGTAGATGTATTTCTGTAACTTGGATCCCTCCCTCCCTCCCTCTTTCCCTCTCTCTCCCTTTTTCTTTCCCTCCCTCATTCCCCTTCCTCTTCCTCCCTTCCATTGTCTCTACAAATCAATTGAAAAATATCCTAATAAAGATTAACAACAACAAAAAATAGAGGAGTGCTGTTCTTGTACTTGCTCATTTTTCTGACAATGCCTTGGACATTCACCCATGCCTGTAAATGCAAATTTACTTCTTTTAACAATTGTGTAGTGTTCTTGGCATTGGGGAACCATAGTTGTCCCCCCATTTCTAATTTACTGGTGGCCCGGTGCACAAATTCGTGCACATTGAAAGGAAATTAATTAGAAGAAATATTTTAATATTGCTATTTGCCCTTTATAATAGAAGTGTCAACCAAACTCATGATATACAATGACAGTTGAAAACACACATGTGTAATTGGTGTCTGTGAGAGCTTTATCTGTATCATGCATGCACAAGTCAACTTAGCATAGATATAGAACAAACTTGCTTAATTAGACCTATTTTCTGATTTAGCTAAACTTTTTCTAGCCCAGTGAAGCACCCTAACTTCTATTTCAGGTAATTGTCAGCAACACAGCAGTAAATATCAACGAGAAGCAGATTGTTATTGTACATCACGCAGGGAGAACAAAGGGTGAAGTATTTAACTGTAGCAGTGTTTGACTATATTCTGTGCAGTGAGAAAACATGAAGTTATTTTCAAGGTCCACCATTTCTTCTTTTTAGTCAGATCAAGTTTCTAAGCTCTAAATCTCTATTTTCTGGCTAATGAAAAGAAAATAGCATTCCATTGAATCCCCTATCTACTTAGTCCAGGACTTCTGTGAGGATCAAATGAGGTGAGGCACGGGAAAATGCTTCACTTCACAGACATTTGGTTACAGTAAAAAGTGTTTTCCACCTGGCTATAAAGCAAGTTGTGTTCCTAGGCTGCAGAAACTGCAGGGAGGCTATTTGTCACCCGGGAGAAGAAGCCGGTCGTTGCTATGTGACATAATTCCCGGACAGAGGGAAGGACACTTAGCATATTAGCCATATATATATATATATATATATATATATATATATGTGTGTATATATATATATATATATATATATATATATATATACAGATAGATATAGATTGTGCCTACAACCTTTGCCACAGTATATATATGCATATAGACACCCTTGCACACTTATCCAGATATTTCTGTTTAGTTTACTGGGAATGGACTTGCACATTTAAAGTTATCTTATGTATGTATTACAAATTGGTCCTCAACAAGGTCATTGTTATAATTCCAAAGACCAAAAAAAACCCTGAAAACCCAAAAGCCTTTTCATGTAACATTATGTGATAGGATCTGATATGAGTGTGTTGTATGGAAAAAAACCTGACCTGCATTTATGATTGTGTTAATGTCTAAGCTTTTCTTTTTTTTAATCCTCACCCAAGGATATTTTTCCATTGATTTTTTTTTTTTTTGAGAGTGGAAGAGAGAGGGAAAGATAGAAATCTTGATGTGAGATTCATTGCCTCTTTCACGAGCCCCGGCCAAGGCCCAGGTACCTGCCCTTGTTCTGAATTGAACTGGGACCATTGGCTCTGCAGGCTGATGCTCTATCCACTGAGCCACGTCGGCTAGGACCTCTCCAGCCTTTTCTTTGTCCACAGAATGTGAATTTTCATTTTATTGCAGAAATAATGATGTGGTTGATTATTAGGTCTTGTCTCAGATCCCACTGGGGATATAATAGTAGTATATTAATCCTTTTTAAAACGGGAAAAACTCAGTTTCAAAACATGTGGCCTTAAGAATTTTGAATAGGGGGATTTTTTAATAGGGAAATTTTTATCTGTACTTATATACATTGTCAACAGTATATGAATACAAAGTTGTTGTTTTTTTAATTTAATTTTTTAATTATAATTTACATTCAACCATGTTTTTTATTAATTTCCATTGCACAGCATAATGGTTAGACAGTCATACTTTACATAGTGATTTCAATATTTTTATTATCACCTGGCACTGTACATAGTTATGTAATGTTAATTACTATATTCTCTATTTCACATCCCCATTACTATTTTGTAACTACCAATTTGTAGTTCTTAATCCTTTCACTTTTTCTTACCCAGTCCTCAACCCCTTTTCCCTTCTGTCTGTTCTTTGTATTTATGAACCTGTTTTAATTTTGTTCATTTATTTTGTTCTTTAGATTCTGCATGTAAGCGAGATTATGTGGTGTTTGAAAGTATTTTAACATTAAAATTTATGAGGGTGTTAATGTCCAAGAAATGGATTAACCAATTTACTTGAATATTTAACTTACTTCAGTAGAGTTTTATATAGGGAATATTCTCAAAATATTGCAGATTTTGCTTGAAATCACTTATCAACATTGTCATATTACTTGCATGTGGTCTGACATTAAGTCCTAACAGCTATTTTTTTCTGCTGATTGTGGTAGATTTCACCATTTCTTTTAGATCTTGGACTTATTGTACAACAAACAAAAACAAAATTTCTTGAAATTTGAATATTACACTCAGTGTAGAAAGGTGCTTATAAGAGTAAGCTAGAGCCCTGGATGGTGTGGCTCACTTGGTTGAGCATTGCTTAGTGCACAGAGAGGTTGCGAGTCAATTCCCGATTAGGTTGCATGCCCCAATTGGGATCTCTATCCCCAGTAAATGGTGTACAGAATGCATATAGTTGATATTTCTCTCTTTCTTATCGATGTTTCTTTCTATTCCCACCTCTCTCAAATCAATAAAAACATTAAAAAAATAAAAGAGTAACCTGGAAAATAAGACCTACTGAGGGGGCATTGGCGTTAATATAGTCATTACTATTTTTATTTTTTTAAAAATATATCAATTTTTTGACAGAAAGAGAGAGGGATAGGGAGTAAGAAACATTGATGAGAGAGAAACATCGATCAGCTGCCTCCTGCAAACCCTCTTCTGGGGATGTGCCTGCAACTAAGGTACATGCCCTTGATTGGAATCAAACCTGGGACCCTTTAATCCACAGGCTGACGCTCTATCCACTGAACCAACCCAGTTAGGGCAGTCCTTACTATTTTTTTAAAAAAATACGTTTTTTATTGATTTTTTTTACAGAAAGAGGAATGGGGAGAGAGAGATAGAAACATTGATGGGCTACTTCCTGCACAACTTTTACCAGGGATCAATCCCACAACCCAGGCATGTGCTCTGACTGACAATTGAATTGGCAGTCTGTTGGTGCTTGGGATGACCCTCAACCTACTGACCCATACCAGCTAGTCTTTATCATTTAAATTACTTTTTTGGCTTGGCCATTGATGCTCAGTGGTTAAGTGTCAACCTAGGAACCAGGGTGGTCATAGTTCGATTCCCAGTCAAGGCACATGCCTGGGTTGTGTCCTAGATCTCAAGTGAGGAAAATGCAGGAGGCAGCTGGTCAGTGATTCTCTCTCATCATTGATGTTTCTATTTCTTTCTCCCTTTCTTTTCCTCTCTGAAATTAAAAATATATATGTATTAAGTTTTTATTTTTTGTGTGGAGGGTATCCGTATTTGAGTTTACTTAAATGTCAATGTAATGTGAGTATATTACTTTACTATTATTTTGTAGGATTTAATCTTAATCCCATATAGTAAAAGGCTAATGGGAAAATCAACCAAATGGCAGAATGACTGGTCGCCATGACATGCACTGATCACCACGACATGCACTGATCACCACAGGGCAGATGCTTTATGCAGAAGCTGCCCTGTGGTGGTCAGTGTGCTCCCACAGGGGCAGTGCAGTGGTGGTGGTGGGAGATTGGGAGCGGGCCTAAGCCATCAATCAGATATCCCCCAAGGGCTCCTGGACTTCTCCGCCATGCCCTTGCCTGGCCCCTCCTGCAGTGGCCCCTGTCTGCTGCCAATCCTGCTCCTGCCATTCCCATGCGCTGAAGGCGCTGGCCGTGCTCACACCCGCTGATGGTGCAGAACAATTGGGGCTAGAGGCATCAGTGGGTGCAAGTGGCAGATATTCTCCTGATCCGCCCTGAGGAGCAGGGGGAGGTGGAAAGGCCCTGAGGGGCGTTCAGGACCAGCCCCGCCAGTGGGTGCAAGCCGAGGGGCAGTGGATGCCAGCAGGGCTGGTGTTGGCAGTAGGTGTGAGCACCTGGCAGAACTAGGCGTGTGGGAGCAAAGAATTTTCAATAACCACCAGATGACAGCCACTGGTGCCCCACATTATTCACCTGTTCCCTCATCCCACTGTGGCCAACGCCCACCATGTTCCATGCTCTGCTGATGCCTGCCATGTTCTGCACGTGCCCACTGGTGATAAGTGCACATCATAGTGACCAGTTCAGTTATTCTGTCATTTGGTCAATTTGCATATTAGCCTTTTTATTATATAGTAATCCTGCACATATATATGATTTTATTTTTACTTTTCCATTAATACTTCAATATATTTATAGGACAGACTGACAAAAGTTTTTTGGGAAAAGGGATAGATAGCAAGTACAATTTAGGCCTTAAGGTCATATGGTTTGTCCCAACTACTTACCTGACTGAGGGAGCCATAGACAGTAAGTAGTAAGTGCTTGTTCTATGAAACTTAATTTACAAAAACTGGTGTGGGCTCTCTCTTGCTGCACAGGAATTTGCTTTGTTGAAATGGGTATGAGAGAGTTTAAGACCTCCTATCTGTAATAGAATTTTTGTCTAGGCAGTACAGTTCTTTGCACTGGCTTACATAGGGATACATTCTGAGTGTCTGCGTGAACTTTGCTATTATACCAGTGATTGATCCCAGGCTTTTCTTTTTAAATAGCAATATAGTACATATTAGAGTATTTGGACTCTGAAATTTTTTTTTTTTTTTTACTGTAACCATTTAACTTTACTGGTTATATGTTGTTAACTTTTTGGAATTATTCTAATGAAGTTACTTTATATTTTTGGTTTATTTGATTTATTAAAGATTTAGAGCAAAATAGAGGGAAGGTAAATCTGCTAAACCAGTCATTGTTGACAGATTTGAGAGTGTATTTTGCATAAATGATTTTTTTAATCTGAAAATACTGGATTATGGCTTACAAAGCAATCATGCTGAAGTTTTTATTTAAATATCTTTTAGACATGAAGAAGAGCATCGTCGTCGTGAGGAAGAAATGATTCGACACAGAGAACAGGAGGAACTGAGGCGACAGCAAGAGGGCTTTAAGCCAAATTATATGGAAAATGTAAGTAAAATACTAGTTAATTAAAATTACTTTTTGAAAAAAAAATTACTTTTTGTTGTCAGGTGGATTATGTATGTTGAGAATTCTTTAGATATTGCTTTATATAGTAATATATTTTTTAATCTTTCTGAATTTTTCAAGTTCTCTTGTGTTAAATGATTTTCTTAAACCTCTTTCAAGTAGAAAATTAAAATTAGTTTCTGAGGGTAATATTCATGTTTTATGAAATATATGTTAGTTTTTCTTCAGTTTTACCTTATTTAAAAATGTTAATTCGAAATTTTTATAAATCCATCTCCTCTTGATTGATTTTCATCATTTAATAATAATATAAATTCTTTACTTTGTAAGATTTTAGATATTGTAAAAGTATATTCGCATGTGTTTATCTCCCAAATATAATAGTTACCAACACCGAGCTGATCTTTTTCTTCATCTTCAAGTATACCTACTTTCCCCAATTACTTTGTATAAAATTCCCAACTTCAATGATTTTACTCATCTGTATTTTAATATGTATTTCGAAATGATAAGGACTTGATATGTTTTTATTGATTTTGAGAGAGAGAGAAACATCAATTCCAGTATGGGCCCTGGTCGGGCATCCAACCTGGCAGATGACCCTTCAACCAACTGAGCCACTGGCCAGGACAGGACTTTGTTTGAAATTATCTTTATATCTTAAAAATTGTTGATTCTTTTTTAAAAAATATGTTTCTATTGAATTTTGAGAGAGAGAGGAAAGGGGAGGGATAGAGAGAAACATCATTGATCCACCTATCTCCTGCACACCCCCTACTGTGGATCGAGCCCACAAACTTGGCATGTGCCCTGACCAGGAATTAAACCTGTGACCTCTTTGTTTATGGGTCTATGCTCAACTACTGAACCACATTGGCAGGGCAACAAATTGTCAATTCTTTAATATCCTAACTAATAAAGAGGGAATATTATAGTTGACCTTAATGCTGTTGCAAAGTTGGCAGCGCCCACAGCCAAAAAGGAGGGAATATGCTAATTAACTGCTCTGCCCTCAAATATGGTGGCGCCCACAGCCACAAGATGGTGGCAACTAGTCACCTCAGCCCCCCAGTTGCCTAGGGCCGGCCTGAGGTGCAGGCAAGTCTCAAATGGCAGCTGTCCAGCCACCCAGGGCTGCCCAAGGCTCAGGTAACCAGGGTGGCTTGTGCTTCCAGCAGTGGCAGCAGCAGAGTTGTGATGGGGCGTTGCCTTCACCTGATCGAAGGATCCCCTCCCACCCTGAGGGCTCCTAGACTGTGAGAGGGGGCAGGCCGGGTGAGGGACCTCCCCTGCCTCCACTGCATGAATTTTCATTCACTAGTTAAGTAGTTAAGTAATAAAAGCCTAAATTTGCCCAGGCCTTTAAGAGTTTTTTTTTTAGACAGTTGATTTCTTTAAATTGTCTGATAAATCATTTTAGTTCATAGGTTTTTCTCTCATTTTTGTCATTTTTGTTTTTCCTTTTTTTTTTTTTTAAATCCTCACTGGAAGGTATATTTATTGATTTGAAAGAAAGAGAGAGAGAGATATCAGTTGCCTCTCTTACGTACTCCTACGGGGGATTGAACTTGAGTTCTAGCTATGTGCCCTGTTTGAAATGAAATCTGAGATCTTTTTGGTGTATGGGACTATGCTCCAACCAACAAACAGAGCCATCAAGCTGAGGCATTTTTTTCCAAGTGTTATTGTATACATAAGTGCTTCTCAACCTTTCTGATGCCACGACCCTTTAATACAGTTCCTCATGTTGTGGTGACCCCCAAAATAATTTTTGATGCTACTTGATAACTGTATTTTTCACTACTGTTATGAATCGTAATGTAAATATCTTTTTTTCCCCATGGTCTTAGGCGACCTGTTAGCATTTCTCAACTTGTGGGTCGCAACCCACAGGTTGAGAATTGCTGCTGTAGAGCCCAAGACCATCGGAAAACACAGATATTTACATTATGATTCGTAACAGTAGCAAAATTACAGTTATGAAGTAGCAACGATAATGATTTTATGGTTGGGGGTCATCACAACATGAGGAACTGAATTAAAAGGGTCATGGCAGTATAAAGGTTGAGAACCACTAGTATATATTATCTCATATTGTGAATTTTGTTGATTGTTTTGTTGCAGTGTGTTTAACAAGTTTCTTTTTTTCTTTTTATTTAATAAATCTTTATTGTTCAGTTTATTACAATTGTTCTTTACCCCCCATAGCTCCCTACCACCTGGCTCCCACCCCTCCCTCTGCCTTTACCTACCCCCTCAACCCCCCGCCATTGTCCTCATCCATAGGTATATGATTTTTGTCCAGTCTCTCCCTGCCCATCCCCCTTACCCTTTTCCCCCCCAAGAATTGTCAGTCCACTCCCTTTCTCTGCTGCTGATTCTGTTATATTCACCAGTTTATTATGTTCATCAGACTTTTTATTCACTTGATTTTTAGATTCACTTGTTGATAGATAAATATTTGTTTATAATTTTTATCTTTACCTTTTTCTTCTTTTTCTTCTTCTTAAAGAGTACCTTATAATATAATACTAGTTTGGTGTTGATGAACTCCTTTAGTTTTTTTCTTATCTGTGAAGCTCTTTATCTGCCCTTCAATTCTGATTGATAGTTTTGCTGGGTAGAGTGATCTTTGTTGTAGGTTCTTGCTATTCATCACTTTAAATATTTATTGCCACTCCCGTCTGGTCTGCATAGTTTCTCTTAAGAAATCAGCTGACAGTCGTATGCATGCTCCTTTGTAGGTAATGAACTGTATTTCTCTTGCTGCTTTTAATATTCTCTCTTTTTTTTTGCTCTTGGTATTTTAATTATGATGTGTCTTGGTGTGGTCCTCTTTGAATTCCTTTTGTTTGGGGTTCTGTGTGCTTCCTGGACTTGTAAGTCTATTTCTTTCACCAAGTGGGGGAAATTTTCTATCATTATTTCTTCAAATAGGTTTGCAGTGTCTTGCTATTTCTCTTCTTCTGGCATCCCTATAATTCTGATGTTGGTACGCTTGAAGTTGTTCCAGAGGCTCCTAACAATATCCTCACATTTTTGGATTCTTTTTTCTTCTCTGGTTGAGTGTTTTTTGCTTATTTGTATTTCATATCTTTGACTTGATTCTTGTGTTCCTCTAATCTGCTGTTAGGTCTCTGTATAATATTTTTTATTTCAGTCAGTGTATGTTTAATTTCTAGTTGGTCCTTTTTCATCTCCTCTTGGGTTTCGCTAACTTTATCTATCTTTTCTAGGAAATTCTTGAAAAACCTTATAACTGTGGTTTTGAACTCTATATTCAGTCATTTGTTTTCCTCCATTTCTTTTGCTTGTGATCTATTAATTTGTCTCCCCATTTTTGTTGCTTCCCTGAGTTGGTAGAGTAGCTTTGTGTGCTAGGTGTCCTATATGGCCCCATAGCTGTGCCTCCCCAGTTACCTGAGCTGGACACTCTTGGTGCACTCCTTTGTGGACTGTGTGTACTTGTTGTAGTTAAGTCGTCTTCTTCTTTTTTTTTTTTTAATATATTTTATTGATTTTTTACAGAGAGGAAGGGAGAGAGATAGAAAGTCAGAAACATCGATGAGAGAGAGACATTGATCAGCCGCCTCCTGCACACCCCACAGGGGAGATGTGCCCGCAAACAAGGTACATGCCCCCGACCAGAATCGAACCCTGGACCTTTCAGTCCGCAAGCCGACACTCTATCCACTGAGCCAAACCGGTCTCGGCTGTAGTTAAGTCTTGATTGTTGTTGGTATCACTATGGGGGATTGACCTCCAAGCCATTTGGTTGTGAGGATCAGCTGTGTCTACGCAGGGAGAACTTCTGTGCTGGAGTCAGCCTTATGATACAAGACTTGCAAAATTGCAAAAGCCTCTGTGCTCAGCTTGTGCTCAGTGTCTGAGGGCAGAGCAGACAGCCTTGGCTTCCTGTCAGCCCTGCCCTATGTGGCCCCTGGGTCTCAGTGTCACTCAGTAATTGCTGCAGCCCTCTCTGCACGCAATCGCGCTCACGTGCCTCCAGATGTCTGCCTTTCTGGCTCCCCTGAGTTTCTGTGCGCTCTAGGGACCCATATGAGTCTGGGTCCCCAAGGTCTTTCCCAAAACTGGGGTTCAGTTCAGTTGGAATTGGATTTCAGTGCAGTTGGGAGTTTCTGTCTTCCTCCTGCTAGAGAAAGCCAGCTGCACAATCAGCAGTCAGTCCTTTCACAGCTCCCCTAAGTTTCCGTGCACTCCTCCCTTTTCCTGACAGTCCAGACTTCCCATGTATGAGTTTCACTCAGATCTGGGGTTCAATGCAGTCGGAACTGTGGTTCAATGCAGTCGGGAGTTTCTGTCTCCCGCTAGAGGAAGCCAGCCAGGCACCCCGCCGCCTATACTCTCCACGTGCATGTCTCTGTACCTTAGCCTTTTGCAGCTCCTCTGAGTCTCTGTGAACCCCTCTCTTTCCTTCTAGTTGTAGAATTTCCACTCAGCCAGCTTTTCTGTGGTTCTGGATGATATCTGTTCTGTCTTTTAGCTCTAGTTTTGAAATTGTTGTGGGAGGCAGCTGTTTAGGTATTCACCTATGCTGCCATCTTGGTTTCTATCCAACAAGTTTCTTTTTTTTCTGAATTTCTCATAAAGTGGAGTTAATTCCAAAGAAATTATCTGACTCAGGTGGTTATTTTGGGGAGGCCAAATCTGAAGGCAAATGAAGATACCTTAAATATGTTAAAATTCCCAAGTTATTAATGATAAGTAATAGAATGTCATTGTTTACATTATATGAATACCAACTTAATTCATTCTGAAAAATATTTACTAGTATTTTTTCTCTAGCTGTTTAAAAGCCTTCGTTCTTTAATGAGTTTTCGAAGCTATAAGTATTAAAATCATTGTTGCCCTTTTTTCTGATCTTCTTCGTTCCTGTTTTTTCTGACTCCAGAACATTTTCATTTTATGTTTTTATTTTATTTTATTGACAGAGAGGGAGAGAAGGAGAAAGGGAAAAAAGGGGGGGAGAAGAGAGAGAGAGAGAGAGAGAGAGAGAGAGAGAGAGAG